>JAJTWR010000398.1:2225000-2250000 GCA_021613335.1 Whitmania pigra | reverse complement strand
AGACTCAGCCTCAGGCAAACCACGTCCAAGGACACCGGGATTTACTTCTGCCTTGCGTCCAATCTCAGAGGCCTCAACTATGAGTTTGCCTCATTGAAAGTAATAGAGCAGGGTAATATTAAATTACTTCAATGTTAGTTAGTTAGTTAGTTTGTTAGTTAGTTAGTTAGTCAGATATATTGCTGGTTGTATTATTAGTTAATTGTATACAAAATGTGCTTTACAATGTTATTGATTTGTTTAAGTCGATAAATCCTTAAGTTCTTTAATCCTTCAAAAATTAATTAATAATAATAATAATAATAATAAATTAATCAAATGCAGACTCAAATGAATCATTTCTTACGTCTTCAAATGGCAACGTTTCGTGGGTGGCCGCATTCGTCGTCTGCGTGTTTTCCCTGGTCATCGTCATCCTAATAATCGTTCTGGTGCGCAAGTGCAGGGCCCAAAAGGAGCAAAAGTGCAGAACTCAACCCCAACCTCAGACCATCCACCAATCACTCCCCAAACCTCCAAATTCACTTCCCACCATCATGAAAACTCCGGGAGACAGAACGATCGACTTTTACCCTCAGCACGGCATGGAGTACAATCAGGTGGATCAAGTGGAACCCTTCCTTTCCCTCCGTCAGCATCCCTTGTACCCCGATCCGATCTGTCCACCCCACAGCGGACAGATGTTCCACCCTGTACAACTCCCATTCCTGCCTTCGACCACATCGAGCGACAAAACCATTTCAAGTTACCAGTCCTTACACCCGGACGACCGAATCAACCAGCACGGCGTCTACCACGGCAATCGAAACCCACACACGGTGCAATGGCCCCACAATCAGCCGGGCTACTGTTGACTGACGTTCAACCTCTGAATGTAAATGACCTCTTGTTTAGATACTTCACCCTGAATTACTCTGTACAGGATTCTTCACTTTGATCTGTTTCTCGATTGTGATGTCGTTTTGTACATTTGTACTTTCATTTGACCTCGTTCAAAATGTCTATTAAAAGTTTTCTTAATCTGAATCGTTACATCTCGAGTCCTCGACGACAATGTTTATCTTCGCAACGGGAATGCCAAAAAGTCGGTGCAAGAATAACAATGGTTAATAAATAAAAATACAAAATTTAAGAATATCCCGAAACAGATAACATGCCGTTAATCAAGTAAAACCAAGAGAATAATAATGTAACTTATAATAATATTACCAACTGACACTTAGTTGATAAAGGTGAGATTTATTTGTTTGTGCTAATCATAACGCTAATAAATGTAATAAAACGTAATAACAATGACTACCGTAGGAAAAAAAAGTGATTCAGACAAGAACATAAATGATGATAACAACAAAGACTGGGTTATAAATGGAGATGTTTTCACAACCACTTAACGCAAACGTAATGATTATTAATGGCCATAATTTCGAACAATTCCTAATAAATTATTCTGCCATGGACTTAAAAAGGCTCGCACTCGTCGGCATGAGGATGAGAAATTTATTTTAATAAGTTATGTATATATAATTAAAAATTAACCAAAATTCTCATAATAATAATAATAATAATAATAATAAATAATAATAATAATAATAATAATAATAATAATAATAATAATAAGAATAATAATAATAATAATAATAATAATAATAAATAATAATAATAATAATAATATTAATAATAATAATAATAATAATAATAATAATAATAATAATAATAATAATAATAATAATAATAATAATAATAATAATAATAATAATAATAATAATAATAATATAATAATAATAATAATAATAACAATAATAATAACAAATTATATTTATCGTAGTAATAATAATACAATAAAAATTTAATAATAACGTCAATAATAGATTAATACAAATTTATATATATAACATATATAAAACACATATTATAAAATTATTGTTATAACTAATTATTATTACAATTAATAATAAGATTATTATTGGTCTCATGCTCAATTTCAATCATCGGCTGTTTTCGCTGCCCTCAGACGCTTGAAGGGACGACATTTGAACTTATTACCTCTTATTGTCAAGTCACGTGGTACTGGTTTCTCGTATCGTGGAATTCCCCTGCGAGTGTAAATAAACCAAGATGAAATTGATTATCGAAAATGTTTCCATGGCGACACATTAGGTGATATTTCGGTGGTGTAAAGAAATTTTTATCAAGGCCTAGTATCAATAATTAATACTGATAATTATAAATTACTAACTTAATTACTTAATTATTAAAAATTAAGGTTCATCACCATCGCCATCATCATCACCGTCAAGTCATCGTCATCATCATCACCATTGTTAATGATATCAGAAGTGATCTAATACAAAGAACATTTGTGAAAGGGGGCATCATTAATCACCCTCTCACAGGGTCATATTTCCGAGGAAAACATCCGCTCTAAAATGTTTGGTGGGGATAATGATGACGATGACGAAGATGATGATGAAGATAACTATGATGATGATGAGTATGATGATGATGATTAGTATGATGATGATGATGATGAGTATGAGGAAGTTTATATCGACCAGAGGAATGATTGAGGCGTTCCATTGAATTTGTCACATGACTTATCAATATAATTCGAGTGCCTGATAAGTTGGTTTATTGTGATGGTCATTAAAGTTCAAATTCATTTCATTATGATGGTCAGGGACTGTGGAACAACATTTTGGCAGAAAGCACCAAACATAGAACCAATGGAGGATTTAAGAGAAGAACAGCCACTAACACATTTGTACAAACTCATAAATTGATGAAATAAAAAAAAATGCAATTAAAATAGAATTAACTTGTTTTTTTTTATTAGATTTTAAAAATCACGGAGCTGGGCTGGGGGGCATAACCCTTAAATCCGCCACTGATAATGTCGATGATGAAGGAAAATGATAAGGAAGCGAGGAGAACTGAATGTGGCCAAATTGGGTGCTTGAAGACTTAAGAGATAATCATGGCGAGGTGATGGTAAATATCGAGGACCACACAAGAGGTTTGGACGCAAATTCAGAGCAACAAAAGTCGAATTAGCTTTTAATCAGGAATTTTTTTCCTTTTAAAATCGCCTTAACTCGCGAGAATAACTTGAAATAATTTCTAAGTTAATCTTGATTTAAATCCCAATTTTCCAGCCAGTTATTTTTGTTCGCTGGAGATTTTATGTGATTCGCTAGAGATTTTTCCAAGACAGTTTTTCCCCTCATTTTGTAATGAAATGCGTTGCTAAAACGTTGAACATTTGTAGGAGAAATTTATTCAAAATTACGAATGCAAATATCACGCAGCGAGGCTTAAAGATCATAATTTCAATAATAATAATAATGATAATAATAATAATAATAATAATAATAATAATAATAATAATAATATTAATAATAATAATAATAATAATAATAATAATAATAAAATTAGCACTGATTTCTAATCCACTTGCAAATATTAAGATCGCCATTGCTGGTCATTCCAGACATTTCGATGAAAGAGTCTCCCTTCTAATGTAATTAATTATGGATACAATTTTTCTTTTTATTTTTTTTTTACATCGGTCAGACTTTTGTCTCTGAAAATCGAAGACCTGCTGCCGCTTCAACTCTGTCCTGCAAATCGCTGAAGTTATTGGTGCTGAGAGGTTTGTTGAGTTCGATGACAAAGAGGTCCGCATGCTTTGATTCCCTGGAATCATTTGGTGGAATTTCAGGCCGACAGTCTGATGATCTGTCTTGCTCAAAGTCACTGTTTAAGGCAACCTGGGCAATTTGGTTGACAACGCAGTCTGTCTTTATCAAGTGGATCCTCCTCGCAATAACGATGAACGCCATCCTCACGACAGACTCTAACCACACTCCGCTGGTGCAAATTATAAAAAATATTTTGCTTCTCGTCAGGAATTCACTCGAAAACTTTCTGAAACTTTCGATGAAACTCCAGCGACAAGCAATGACTTGTCTCTGAGGTACTTGTACTGGCTCATCACCGCCTTCCCTGAAACTGCACGGGCAAACGAGAAGAGATCGTAGAGCATGTTCGTGGCAGTGAAGGCACTTGAAAGTATGGAATGACGTCTCAATCGATGGAATGAACAATTTACTTCCATATCCGGGCATCAAATCTTCGAGTTGATGAGACAATTTTGCGAGCTTATCGTGTCTCGATTTTGACTCCAGCGTGTGATGTTTTTGAACTGAAATGATTTTTTGTCTTCGTGAAAATTTATTGGCATGAAAACATGAATTTTAAGTTATTTTTTTAAAAGTAATTTACAATTTTAAATCGACATTTTGCTTAAATTTCACAGAATACATCATAAATTATTTCGAAATGAACTTCTAACCGGACTGAATAAACTCGTTAAGAGTCAGGATTTCTGTCAGGAATTCATCGGTATAACTGGTCACGAAAAGCTGAAAATCATCGGAAAGATCAACACGATCTGCGAGAGGAACCACTTCCTCATCATTCATCAGAATCAAATTTCCTCGATTTTCAAAATCCACGAGCACTGCACGAACGCTTTCCACGACGAACCAGAGGAAGATGATGAAGAAGATGAGGACGCTCGTGGAAAACATGAGGAATACAAATTTCACCGCCATGCGCACCATCACTCGATCTTTTCTTTCGTTCCTCTTCAACTCTTTTCCACGCTCTGGAGACTTTCTGAAACGGTCAGGATCTGGAGATGGTGAGGTTTTGGAATGTTGAGTTCGTACGCTCAGCGTCGCCAGATGTTCTCGCGTCTCGTCGAATTTCCATCGGCAGCAATGAATTGCGACATCGCTAACGCCTGAACATCTACTGAAATTAAGCAAAGAATTCGCTTTGGGACTCGATTTTCTCGATGCCAGAGTCTCGTACGAGGAAAACGAGGCGACCTTGGACTTAGGGGAATTATCGCAGAGATCAGAGGTGAACGACGCCTTACCTCCGATGCCATCTCTGGACGTTTCTTGACATTTGAACCTTGGCGAGTTTGCTTCATTTGACGAAGAGTTAGCGACAGGTGGATTTGATGGATGCTGGAACTGAGAAAGGTTCTTGCTTTCGACGAAGTATCGATCATTAGTTCTTTTTATCTTTGCCAAAACATCTCCTACGCGATTGAGACGAATGAAGATGAGAGAGCAGTCGAAGACAATCAGCAATGGAAGGAGGAGAGACGATTTGACGACATCGGAGAAGACGTAAGCAATGATGACGTCGAGGTTTTCCACGATACCGTGACCTCCGGAAAACTTATCCCCTGACGAATATTGGAATACGGAACTTGGGATGTTCTGACTGGAAAAATACTTGGTAGAGATGAAAGGACGTCCATTCCGCCTCTCCAATTTGATGGAATGCAACCTCTCGGAGCGTTCGCTTTCCGTGTAATTTTGCACTCTGCAACCATTAATATTTTGTGGTGATGTGTCGCGGACATATACGCTAATGAAAGTGTTGATGGTGGCGATTACGATGATGGCCCTGACATTTAAATTAATAGCATGTTAAACACATGAGGTTTTAACGGTTGAATTTATAATTTATGAAGAATTATAGGATAATATTAACGCCACGAGAAAGTTTGCAATAACATTCCAGCATTAAATTCCAGCTTACAAAAGGCTAACAGTCCTCTTAATAACCACAAACATGAATTCCATGGAATGCAAATTTTTCCGGAGTGGTAATACAATTCAATAATAAGCCATAAAATTAGCCCATCCATCACCACCAGTCTGCCTTCCAATTGAGGGCAAGGAATTTTCGACTACAGCCATATTAATGGAATCAAACTGTGTTCACCTTGGAAAGGAGGAATTGAAATTTCCGGAGTGGCGTGCAGCGAATATTTCTTCCATTTCTATTCCTTCGTCTCCTGCGATTTTCCCGCTAAAAGCCAGTCGATGTCTTATCAGAGCCTTTAAATAGGACAACCATGGATTGGAGATCATCTCTGACCTCGAAGCTCTGGTGTTTGATTCCACCTTGGAAACAATTCCAGATAAGCGTTCTTTAGCAGAGTCCTCGAAATCACGCAGTAACTGCCCAAGCGTCTCTCTCAGCAATTGCTGGTAAGGACCATTAGAGGGAAATTTATTTGCCCGGAGGAAATATTCATCGGAAAATATTTCCAATTTTCTCGACGCTCCCTTCATTTCCTCCACTAAACCTTCGACATAATTCTCACAGAGTTTCACCTCCTCTTCGAGAATTTTTCTAGTTTTTAAGTCGCGAAAATTGAGACCTTTCTGTTCACGTTGGGAGCAGTTTGCGGCCGTTTGATTTCTCGATTCAGAGACAGATGGAAGGCAGAGATACGCGAGGAAAAACGCGGCGGTGAAGGTAAAGAGGACGACAAAAACAACCCTGAAGATGACGTAGCAGGAAATGAACTTTTTTCGGCTCATCGGGTGATCTTTCTCTTCAATTTTCGAGTAGTAAGTAACGACCACTGGTCTTGATGGCTTTCTGCAATCAAGGAAATCCTCACCTCTGGACTCCTGCAAAGAGATCACATCGCCGCAGCACTGGTCTGCGCATTTCCGCCAACAAAAATTGGAACGCCCGGCTGTGTTGACGACGACGTAGACAATCCAGATGGCGATGATCAGGTACAGAAAGGATGACGCAAGCTGAACAGATTCCAGAGACTCTGTGATGCTGATCGAGGAAGACATTGAAGTGTCGAAATTTGGTCGACCATGATCAGACTGGGATTTGAACTCAATACGAGTCGAACTTAGATAGACGCGATATTGTCTGTGAGCGTCGTCGACGATTACTTCGAATGTCTTTTCACTTCTGTGGCTCCAGTTTGGGAGAAGGACGTAGACAGTGAAGGATGGAGGACACGATACGAGAATGTCCAATCTGGCAACTTCCTCGAACTCTGTGAGGTCGTTTATCGTCACCCCCAAATAGGCCGGACAGGTGGTCATTTGGCCTGTTATATTTCATTTATAAAAGATTTGTTCAGATTATTTAAAAAATTAGATTTAAAAAGAAAGATGAATGATTGGAAAAAGGATAAATGAAATGAAGCGATGAAAAAAAATTTTTTGAAAAGATTATTACGTTATGTCGTGTTATTTTAATGATGTTGTTGAATAATTTAATAAAATAAGTTTTAATAAATTATAACCAACAATTCTTGAGCATTTCAAATGCTTAAATAAAGTTTCATAGTAAAGCTGAAAAGTTCCGTAAAACACCATTACGGACTCAAATGATGAAGAAATGTGATTTATGTTGTTGAAGCCCTTCATTCAAACAGGAATGTCATTTTTTTTATGGGAGGCGCCCTCTCTCTGACTTTAGATTAGGTCCTAAAAAGGTCATTTCTTCAAGTTGTGAGAGGTATGGGAATTTGGGCTAGACGCAAAAAAGATCATCAGCTCAATTTGAGCGCGGTTTTGCTCCCATTGCATGTAAAAAAACTGAAATTATGTTTCTGCATTCAACTCGAGTGCAAAACAATTGTTGTAAATCTTAGAAAATATCTGTCTGAATTATAAATGAAAATATAATTAAGTCAGACGACTTTTATAAATTACGGCCACATGCCTTTCGAAAATATCACACGTTTTTTGCTTGGTAATAACATTAGATTGTTTATTGCAACATTTCCTAAAGGTATCTTGCACGATAAATGTTGAATTACAATTACAATTCAAAGAATTGTCTTTAAATATGACTAGACAATCATAAATACCAGATTTTACTACCCGAGTAGCAGATTTAATGCAAACGATATAGTAAATAGCGGTAGTTCGGCATAATTTACAACAGTCTCCAAACGGGATAAATCTTCTGCTAAAAAAAAAGCTTCCCAGAAGAGAATGGAAAGCATAAAATTTACCACTGAAAGAGAATTTCCAGAACCGGTCGGAATCCTCAGACGTCAGGGAAACTTGGAGTGTTTCTTTGAAGAGAAGCGAACCATTTTCCCCGGAGAACCACCAGCGAATCACGGACGATGTTCCTGAAACGAACGTCGAGGTTAGTCGCTGAGTACGAGCTGGAGAGATGAGGTACTCTTGCATTTAGTCCAAATCGTCTTAATTATGCGAACGACTTTAATCAAATAAATAAATAAATAAATTGTATTGTTGTGTCGTGTCGTCGTTGTTGTTGTGAATCAATTAGTGATTGAGTTGATTGAAGTCACTTTAGCTTATCATTATTATTTTATTTTTTTTTGTGATTTAGCAAACAAGGTATTTGTTAAAAAGGATTCATAAAACTGCAATAACAAGCAATAACGAATTATATGTTGTCTCAAATTACTCTGTGGTTTGTGTGATTACAGTATGGTTTACGTACAAAATGTAATAAATGCATAAATAATTAATTAGATGTAAAACATATAAATGTATTACCATAATTTTTAATAATAATTTAGAAAAAAAAGTAATAATAATAACACTACACCAACAACAGTCACCAATAAAAAAGTCACGGATCCATTTAAAAAATTAAAAGCGCAACGAATTGAGGCGGAAACAATTAGCGGAATGGAGTCTTTGTTTATTTTCGCTTTTTGCATCATCCATACCCATGACAAGGACACTAAATTTTAATGCCCGGGCAATTCGCCGCAGCAATTTCGCGCCGAAATGATCGTGAAATGTGTTCACGAAAGTGAATCTGAACGTCGATGAGAGTGCTTTCGAGTCTTACCTGGGACCGACAGCCTGATGAAAGGAGGATTATCAACAGACTTGAGCAGATACTCCAGAGGTTTTTTCGCGCCCTCCGTCATGACGTTGACTTCCAGTTTAGAAGGAGTTTTGACGTTTCTTTCCTCCGCTGCTCCATCGACTGGTCTTATGAGACTCATGTTCTTGTCGCACCCGTCCTTAGTCCACGTAGATGAGCTGTAGGCAAATGGCTTCGTGAATCTGACGTCCCTCACGAAACTATTTACCACGCTCTTGGAAGGGCTGGACTGATCTCGGAAGAGGCCTTCGAAATCGTGGGAAGAGGTTATCGTAAAACGTCCGTGCTTCTCGCCTTCCTCGTCCGCGATCCTATCTAGGTCAACTTCGGCTTCGAGGATGACGTCGTCTCTGTCCTTACCAATGCCGAAGTCGTGTTCGAGAAACAGAAATCGGAATTGATGACTCTTGGTGTCATGACTGAGTTCGGCTTTGAAGTGGATGCGCGGAGTTTCGAAGGAGACGTTTGCACTCGGAACTGTCACGTAAAACCACACCTGAAATTTAATTTTGCCAATCAGGAATTTTTAAATTAATTTAAAATTAGTTGCATTTTCATTTTCACAGTTTAAAGCCGTATTACCGTAAAACATTGATGATTTTACGATTTTGTTAACTAAGCCAATAGGTGATAAAGTTAAATTATTAATTAAATTTATTTTTAAATTTTCGTCAAATTCTAAAATTCTAAAATAGTGGAAAACGAAAGACAAACAACCTGATATAATTCTACCGGATAGAACCTTTTAAGATGGCAATTGTAAGTGGTAAAGCTTCCATTACCGGAGTGAAGATGGAATACCGGTTGCACGGTGATGCGATGAACATCGCCTGGAATAAAAGTCTCCGCGTTCATTCCGTGAGAATACAAAAAAACATTTTGCTTAACTTGGACCGTGGTCTCATCAAACCTGAGGCGCAATCGACCGAAGGATGGGTACACCGGGCACTGAATGCCGCTTTACATTCGGGTAGACTGTGGCAATCCACTTGACAACATGACCTTTCGACCTCATCTGAAAGACGACGAAAATCAATAACACCGCATATGAAATAAGTGGAGTTGATCAAAAATCGAATGCAGGAAAATGACGCGAAATAATGGAAGAATTTTTTTGCAATAAAGATGGCAGCTGTTATCTAAAACAACCTCTTAAATCACACCGTGGGATTAAATGTTCCTTGCGTTTTATTAATTTTCCATTCATTCATTTTTAAATCTAAATATTCCTTTGGGAGTTTCTATCTGACAGTTACATCGGGATGTATTTTACGGCCTCGAACGCGGTGGTCAGATGAAGTTTAGGAGCAACATTCTAATTTTAGAATCAGGAAAGGAAGATTCGTCAAAATTGATCTTTTCGATGATTTAGAATTTTGTGGATGTTGTTATTTTTTTAGCAACAAAAATGTTGAAGAAATCTATCTATTCAAAACCTTAGACTCCAAGAATACAACTCCATGATCAGCCTTAAGCCAAGATTAATGACTAGAATTTAAGTCTCTCAAGATTTTGAAGATGATTTGGTTTTTCTTGGCTTTAGATTTAATTATTTATTCAAACGTTCGAATTGATATGAAGTGATTATTTATTTTTAACATCGATAACAGCCACAATGCCATTTAACATCAGCAACAATGTCAGCAATATCAACAATTTCAACATTATCAACGACACAAACAACAACAACAACAACCAACAATACTACCAAACAATTCACCTGCAAGAAAACATCAAAACCTACCCTCGCTTTGGCAGTGGTCATGATCTAGACATGTGTGGCACTTCTGGAGGGCGGTTTTGCACCTCTTGGAATCCGGGTGAGAGGGACGGACAGGTGGGGATTGAAACCCGAAAACCGTGGTAAAGAGGGGGGTGTCGCTGTGGCAGACGATGCTATTGTTGGCGCTACTCAGACGGCTCGGGTAGGTGTTCTGAGGAGTGAGAGATAAGGAGAAATAATCTGTCATTTGAGTGCTTGTGAGCATCCAAGCGCGGCAGTGAAAACATCACTTTTCAACGATGTAAAAGTAAATTTACGACTGCATTACACATAATTTTTTTTTTTTTTTTTACAAAATTTCAAACTAAAAGATTACTAAAATAAATTTACAATTTTAAAACTATTTTCTAAAATAATATTTTGATTAAAAATAAACCACTCAGAATTCAACGAAAGTTGATTCTTAAATGAGGACATATTGTCTCACCGAGCTCTGAAGGAGTGCGTGAAATATTAAAAAGTTTAGGACATTCTATCAAACATGTAGCTTTAAATGTATAAATTAATACATAATTTAATTAATTAATAAGTAATTTGATATTCATGAAATAATTTAAATAAATCTTACGTAAAAAAAATTAATTACTAAGCAATTTGATATTCATGAATTCAATATTCGGTTTTAAAACGAATAAATCTAATTTTTCAAAAAATCGAATTTCTATTATTCATTATTTTCACATCAATAATTCCTTTTCTTCAAATCAAAAGTTTTTATAAATTTCTGACTTTATTCAGAATTTTTGATTTCATTATTATAATAATAAATATTCTGATATCAATTTCTAATCACTGTTATAATTAAATTTGATTAAAAATTAAATTTATTAAAAATTTTATAAAATTAATGTTATTAATAAATAATAATAATAATAATAATATAATAATAATAATAATAATAATAATAATAATAATAATAATAATAATAATAATAATAATAATAATAATAATAATAATAATAATATGAATAAAATTATAATATTATAATATAATTTTCCAACCAGTCTGACACAAGGCTCGTCCAATGACCTGAGGACAAATTCTCCTCCGAGAGCAGCAGAATGAGGACACTGACCATTCTCAAGCTTTTTTAAGTCGCAAATTTCACTTTTCGCAGACGTCAATCTGTCTTTGAATATTTCCAAATTCAACCTGTATTTCTCAGGTATGGGGTTCCTGAAAGAATATAGTTTTGTTGTTGTTGTATTGTTGAAAATATGTATGAATATCATGTAATAAATAGTAATAATAACTGTTGCAATAATATACTAGTTTAAGCTATTAATTATTTACACTATATTATTATTATTACATTAGAGTTATAACTATTTATAACTATTAGTCATTTAAATTAGTTGCAATTCTGAGATCAATATCATTTATAACTATTAGTTATTTACATTATTAAGTTAAAAATATTCTAGTTTGTATAGTATGGTTAGGATTTCGTAAGTTGATTGTGTTTTGTGTTTTTCAAGCAGTAAAAGGTTATTTTTAATGTAAATGCAAATTTATTCCGTGTTTATTCTGGCAATAATGAATAACCCATTTCTGGGCGTAATTTTTATATTCTCGTAATGGTCACTGAAAGAACATCTGTCATAATTTGATCAGCGAGATTATGATTATATTCGTTATTAGCCAGGCGGTTATCGCTGGTATAATCATCGTCATCATCGTCATCATCATCATCATCATCATCATCATCATTCATCATCATCATCATCATCACCACCACCACCATCATCATCATCATCATCATCATCATCATCATCATCATCATCATCATCATCATCATCATCATCATCATCATCATCATCAGCATCATCATCATCATCATCATCACCACCACCACCACCACCACCACCATCATCATCATCATCATCATCATCATCATCATATCATCATCATCATCATTCATCATCATCATCATCATCATCATCATCATCATCATCATCATCATCATCATCATCATCATCATCATCATCATCATCATCATCATCATCATCATCATCATCATCATCATCATCATCCCCGTCACCATCATCATCATCACCATCACTACAAGATCGCTATCATCACCAGAGTCCGAGTGCACACAGGATTTGGATTCAGCGTCTCCTGTTGATCAACTGTTGCTGCTCCTTCCAGATGAATTCATCCCACTCTGCGTGTGACCTGAGATTTCAAAAACCTTTTTCGAAGCAGCAACTCGCTTTGTTTTTTAAATTAAACCCATTTTAAAAAAAAAAAAGTTTTATCTCAAAAACGTTCTTATTTCTAGCTTTGTTTGTTGTTGTTGCTGTTGTTGTTGCTGTTGTTGTTGTTGTTGTTGTTGTTGCTGCTATTGTTGTTGCTGCTGCTGCTGCTGCTGTTGTTGTTGTTGTTGTTGCTGCTATTGTTGTTGCTGCTGCTGCTGCTGTTGTTGTTGTTGTTGTTGTTGATGTTGTTGCTGTTGTTGTTGTTGATTTTCTGTTCATAAATCAATCTCCTTGCGGTATAAAAATAATGGAGTACGAATTCAGATGCGTACTCTCCAGATATTTATTCAGGATGTCTTAGAAAAAGTCTTTGTCAGTGTCTGTTTTTGGCAGTTACTTTATCTGTAATTTCGGGTTGGATTATGCTCGTTACATTAAATATCCATAATGCATTGAAAAGGTGATTCACCATCCCACTGTCTATTCGCTATCCTAAAAAAATAGCTATAAAAGTAGTTTTTATCTTCTCAGCAGCAGTGTTAGCAGTAATACTTATCAATTGTACTGATATTTCTGAAATTAAATTTAATTACTGAAACTAAGCTGACATTAATTCAATTAAAAATTGATATTAACTTAATTCAAAAGATCGATGACGCTGATGGCGAAATTTAAATGTCCAACGAGTGAAAGATTGAAAGATCCATGAACAGACACATTAAGATGGATGTCAGAAGAGAATGGAAAAGATATTTTAGGCCAACTCGAATTGAAATCAACCATCCAATCATAAATCATTCTATTTCTTTAGGTTTTTAAGTTCTAATTGTGTTTTGACTTCACAAGATACATTCGTCATCAACAGAGTCATCAACATCTTTGTCATTGCCTTCTTACAGTTATATGTTGTCACTGTCATCAAAGTCATAGTCATAGTCATCATCATCATCATCATCAACGTCATTGTAATCATCATTATCATCGTCAACGTCATTGTCATCATCGTCATCATCAACATCATTGTCATTATCATCATCATCATCGTCAACGTCATTGTCGTCATCATCATCATCATCATCGACTCGTCCATTTAGCTTCATTAATATTTCTCCATCTCCAGTGTCCATCAGCCTCCCACGGTTCCGATTGGTTGCCTCTAAAAACATTTTAACGCTTCGATGAATCTCACCTCCGCGTGCTTCCAAAGAAGATTTTTATCCTCTAACAACCTGTGCATTTGTGTTTTATTCTGCATTTTTCTTTTATTAAACATTCTTAATTAAACTCGATTAATAATCTTAATTATCATCAATAAATGATGGATTATGGTACACTGATTTTGGTACATTTTACAAAACAAATAAAAAAAAAAAATACCATAACTATTTTCTGAAATTTCAAAGTTTTAGCGAAACATCAATTTATTCCATGGCGGCAATATCATTGGTAAGTAAATAAATTAATAATAATAATAATTTTATTATGACTGTTAATAGATTTAATAAATTTCATTAACAAGTAATTAAATTAGTAATAATAAGAATATTATAATTGTTAATAGATTTAATAAATATTACGAATAAAAACATTATTAACATTAATTAAGTCGATTACTTACTCCAGCTACATTTATTTAATTATTCACAAATGGTGCCTCTATCGCTGAAGAAAGGCTTAAATTCGCGCTCAAATGCTTACCGTAAGCTACCTATTATCAGCGTTAACAACAAGAAACTACATTGTCGTCTGCAACTACAACGACGACGACAACGACTGCAACGACGACGACGACTGCAACGACGACGACGACGACTGCAACGACGACGACGACAACGACTGCAACGACGACGACGACGACTGCAACAATGGCCTTTCATGTCAAGGTGGCATCTTACAGTCTTTGTCTCACACCAGCGGTGTTCTTATTTGGTTTTTAATCTCAACTTTAAAAAGACAATTCAATGACAGAAGTGACCTGTCGTTACTTACTGCGAGTTTCATTCAGACCACGGTCCAGTGTAATCACTATCATTATCATCGTCATCCTCATCGTCATCGTCGTCGTCATCATCATCGTCGTCATCATCATCGTCGTCATTGTCATCGTCATCATCAATAGCATCACAAGTAGTAGTCTTGTAGTGTGAGGTTAGAATTATTTAAATTATGTCTTAAAATAATTGCTGATTATTCATAAAGTATTTGTTTAATTATTTAATATGATAAAATTAAAAATTTTAAATTATTCTAATACGCTTTCAAGGCATTAAATTTGGATCTCCAACAGTCTGAGATAAATTAAAAGTAATTTCAAGAAATTCCGGTTATTCCGACAAATGCCAGGATTTCCACGCCCCCTGTTGAAATGTGAGAAAGAAGAGTTTTCAAAAGTTTCCAAGAGTTTCCACTTGCAG
The DNA here is from genome assembly GCA_021613335.1 of Whitmania pigra. Taxonomy (NCBI): domain Eukaryota; kingdom Metazoa; phylum Annelida; class Clitellata; order Hirudinida; family Haemopidae; genus Whitmania; species Whitmania pigra. Next base: position 2,234,881 of record JAJTWR010000398.1, on the reverse strand, counting down.
GTTTCCATCACAAACGATTGTTGAGTCTTGTTGCAGTCCGAAGTCAATCACAATTTGGCCTCTTCCAAAGACGCACTGTATTTCCTCCTTCACACTCCATCCATCAATCCATCCATCCATCCATCCATCCATCCATCCATCCATCCATCCATCCGTCCGTCCGTCCGTCCATCCATCCATCCGTCCGTCCGTCCGTCCGTCCATCCATCCATCCATCCATCCATCCATCCATCCATCCATCCATCCATCCATCCAGCCATCCATCCATCCATCCATCCATCCATCCATCCATCCATCCATCCATCCATCCATCCATCCATCCATCCGTCCATCCGTCTGTCCGTCCATCCATCCGTCGTCCATCCATCTATCTAGTTTAATTTTTATTTACTTCGACTTTTTTACGCTGACTCCGGTATAAATAACAATTATATAGTTGATAGTTCATGCGATGTGCATAAAATGATGTAACACCCACATGATTTACCATAGGGCTCAGTCAATAGCTTCATTATTTGTAAAAATTTTATTTAATTAACAAAGTCTGAGAATGTATCGAAAATTTATGATTAATAAAGAATTTCTAAAACAATTACTCAACAAACATTTTGATTATTCCTTTATGGAACCAGTGCGAAAAGGTCATCTGAAATCGTCGCAAATTTTTAATCATTTTAAAGTTTTAATGAAAATCACTCGGAGTGAAATTGCCGAACAAAACGACAAACTTAAAATAAACATAAAATAAAAATAAAAATAAAAATTAATTTCCGAACAGCAAACGTCCACAAATGTGCGAAACAGAACGTAACAAGCTTTAATCATAACCAAAGTTAGTTCGAATTTAGTTTTCCACCTGGAATTAAAAAAAAAAAAAATAATCAGGAACCACAATCACCTCAATAACTGCCCCATTACCATTAAGCGTTTAATGGAAGCCGGGATGGATGGAATGGTAAAGACCAGAGGGATGTGTTAACGTGTGTGTGTTAATTTCATCCAAGGTGGTCCACACAATGGCCTCGGGATATGACATTTAGTGCTAGAATTGTGCATTTAATCTGAATGTTATGGTTGCGCCAAATAGAGTTGAAATGTCTCATTGCATTTTGTGGCCTTTCACTATGGCAGATATTTCAAGTCATAAAGGTGCTCAAAATTGACCGCAATTTTTTCTGCGTTTGCGGGCAATTTGGCGCGATTTTCTCAGCAGGAAGCAGGGGATGATAAAAGGCATAAACAAGACTTTCAAAGAATATGACGCTTCCAAAGTAGAGGGGAAAATGGTTAGTTTTGATTGGGCAAATTGGAAATAAATGCGAATAATAATGATTGTAAATACAATAGGGGATTGATTGTTATTTCTATAATAAAAATATGGTTAATTAATAAGTTCACATTTCAATTAACAATCTAACATTTTAGTTAATAATCTCATATTTTATTTAATTTTGTTAAACATGTAAAATATGAGATTACTAATCTCATATGTTTATATAATATCATATAATTTAATCTTATTTAAATATAATTTAACCTCATTTAAATATAATTTAACTTCATTTAAATATAATTTAACCTCATTTAAATATAATTTAACATAATTTAAATATAATTTAACATAATTTTAATCCGACTAAACCGGCTTCTCGTTTGAGTAAAAAGTGAATTAATGTAAACAAAGTTATTTTTCTTAGAAATTTGAAAAAAAACACCACAACAGAACGAAATAAATCTAAATTTAGTGAAACTAAAAAAATTATTTTTGTCTTAAAATAAATTTAAAATATTCAGGCGACTAACAATGATTTAATTAGGAACTCAAATAAAATCACAAAGTAATTTATTTTGATTTAGCAAACCGTCGAATAAATTAAAATTATAGATTAAAAATTATTTTAAAAATCCTCAATTTTATTTTACAAAATGGCATTGAAGAACTTAAGAAAAAAAATGCTTTACTCGAGTTCAATTAAGCTAATGTTTTGTTCCAAATGTTGGTGAAATGTTTAAAGACTATTCACGAATTTCTGTGAGGATTATTTAAAAATTATTTAGAAATTATTTAGAAATTATTTCTAAATTATTGAAGCCATCAGATTTTAAACAATTTGTCTTTTTTTAGGGTTGAATTAAAGTTTTGTCGTGAATGTAATCATTACGGATAATTCGTGTCGTGATAATTACAATATTTTGTATTTTATCATTTTATATCACTTTACATACTTTTTCAAAAGACAGCGAACATATATTATGCTGAGCGTACTAATGTATTCAGTTATTATATTGTTGTTGCTGTTATTGTTATTGTTGTTGTTGTTGCTGTTATTATTGTTGCTGCTAGTGTTGTTGTTGTTGTTGTTGTTGTTGTTATTGTAATTGTTGTTGTTGTTATTGTTGTTGCTATAGTAGAACAAATTACCGTCGCATGTTCGGGAGCACTTAACATTGCTGACCTCCAGAGGTCAAAGTTCATCCGATGTTTCCGGAGAGCATGTCTTGCATCAAGATCAAAAATTCGTTTTTATTGCGTCACAAATGAGATGGGACTATTCTGTGCACGTTTATTTGAAATTATTTTTGGAAATAAAAATATTTTAATGAAAACCTTATCAACAATGCTCGATGGTTATTTGTTTGTTTAAAACTTTGTCGCGTTTTTTATTATCATTACGTATTGTTGATGATGAGTTTTATGAAGATTATCATCATTATTATTATTATAATTGTTATTATTATTATTATTATTATTATTATTATTATTATTATTATTATATTATTATTATTATTATTATTATTCTTATTATTATTATTATTATATTATTATTATTATTATTATTATTATTATTATTATTATTATTATTATTATTATTATTATTATTATTATTATTATTATATTATTATTATTATTATTATTATTATTATTATTATTATTATTATCACAATCATCATCATCATCATCATTATTATTATTATTATTCAACAACATCAGCTTGATACGACACAAAAACATAATTTACCTGCACAGGTGCTGAGCAACCTTCGCAAAACTCTTCTTAATCCATTCCGACCTGGCATCTCTACCTACTGGTTTTGTGAGTTCAAATTCAGAATCACCTGTGTGGTCCACCTCTTTGTACTGAGGTATGATCTGACAGAATGAGAATGTTAAAGGAGATGTTTTGTGCTGTACGATTGTTTACTAGTTAGGATTACAATTTTAATTAGTTAGAATTGTACTCGATTGTTTACTAGTTAGGATTACAATTTTAATTAGTTAGAATTGTACTCGATTGTTTACAAGTTAGGATTACAATTTTAATTAGTTAGAATTGTACTCGATTGTTTACAAGTTAGGATTACAATTTTGATTAGTTAGAATTGTACTCGATTGTTTACTAGTTTGAGTTTTAGTTTATTTTTATTTTTCTTGTTTTTTTTTTTTAGAAAACTTAAATTTAATAAACTTGAATTAATGGCTTCAATGAGTAACTGGATTTTATTACGCTGAGTAATTGTATGCAATTTAAATAAATCCAAATTAAATGTAATTAAATCACAGCGCAGTACATTAGCTTTTAGTGCTTAGAGTTTGTAAATTAATTTTCCCGGCTATTTTTGTCAGGACCAATCAGAAGACACGCTTCAAGTGGTAAGGGGGAAAAAGGCGCTCAGATGGAAAAGTTATTTTTAAATCGGTTGGAAATTCTCGAAAGTTAAAAGAAAAACGTGATTTACGTGGTTTTAGTCATCACCATGACATGCAGGTGATGAACATGATGCAGGTGATCAGTAGTATCAGTAGCGTTTCCGTAGCGGCATCGCGAAACACCTGAAGTGTATCTCATCTAATGATGATGACTATCTCTGATGATGATGATAATGATCTTATATGCTGCTGATGATGATGATGACGCCACAACGACGACGATGATGATGATGATGATAATGATGATGAAGATGATGATAATGATGTTGATGATGATGATGATGATCTCACCTGATGATGATGATGATCTTACCTAACGATGACGATGATCTTACCTGGACATTCTGCAGTCCCACATTGATGCGGATGCCTGAATCTCTGAACCAGAAAAAGTCAGTCATTTGTTTGGAATCGGTGACGTAATGGACAGTTTCAAGTGCCCTTGTCGTGTGGAGGTTCTCGATGAACAGGTTTGGTGATGACTCAATCTGGAGCTCTAAAAATAGCTATCAATTAACAGATCATACTTTTTTTTTAACGAGACGATAATATTACATTATTATGTTGCATGTTATATATGTGAAATGAAAATTAATTATTTTTACAATGAAATTATTTAATGTCTTATTATGACAAATTATATTCTAAGGCATAATTGCATTTACAAAATTTTATATAAATAATGACATTGTTAACATAAAATATTGATTACGGAACAAACTAATGACGTCCTTATTAATTATCAATGATAATAAATCAAAAATTGGTTATTAATCATCATCATTCATCATATTAATTAGTCTTCATAATAAATAATCATCATATCAATTAGTCATGTCAATAATAAGTCATCATAATAATTAGTTATCATAATTTTCATCAATTAAATTGAATCTTTACTTCTTTTTCTCTTCGGCAAGGAATTGTTGAGCTTCGTGAGGGTTTCTGTAAAAGACAATAAAATTGATTTAATTAATTATCATCATCATCATAATCATCATCATCATCATCGTAATCATCATCCCCATCATCATCATCATCGTCGTCGTCGTCATCATCATCATCATCATCATCATCATCATCATCATCGTCGTCACCATCGTCGCCGTCAGTGGACCATTCGGCCAATCAGTCATCATCTGTCATCGTCAAGTCGAATAGTTCAAAATGCCTGCTGTACGGTTACAATTAATTCAAATCTTAAATTCCATTAACAATTAACAAGTTAAGGCATTAAATCAATCTATTTAACAATTTAATCAGAACAATGAAAACTGAAGTCATTTTGAATACAACCTTCGAACTGCAGCCTACCGTAAGGAAAGAAATGTGGCGATGTGACATCTGTGGAGAAAGGTTTTAAGACATTGTTGGTGGTTGATGATGATGATGATGACGATGATGATGATGATGATGAATGATGATGATGATGATGATGATGATGATGATGATGATGATGATGATGATGATGATGATGATGATGATGATGATGATGATGATGATGATGATGATGATGATGATGATGATGATGATGATGATGATGATGATGATGAATGATGATGATGATGACGATGATGATGACGATGATGATGACGATGATGACGACGACGATGATGATGTCTTAATGCTTTCATAATGCATGAGTAAGTAACTCTTTGTGTGACTGAAGGAATTTTTTTGCAAATTGAAAGTCATTATCGTTACTTCTACTGTGCCATGCTAATATGATGATGATGATGATGATGGTGGTGGTGGCGATGATGATGATGACTATAATGATGATGGCGATGACGACGATGAGAACACCATCTTTTTTTGTTTTATTAATGTTGCCGTTGTTGTGACAACATAATCAAGTAAAATTATTGCTTTATTTATTAAATGATATAAACAGACAGCATTTTATAATTCAGCCGCTAATTTTTCAAACAATTCTCTTAAAATCGTGCATATTAAATATTTTAATAATAGTAGAGTTGATTCCTTCCGTCGAGGACTTTAGTTCAATGAAGACAGCCTCGGAAAATTGATTTGCAATTTCTTGTTTAATGATCTTTTGTCATCATTCTTCCGATACTGGGGATTAATTTTGCTGACCATAGCAGATTCCTCGTTTTTCACAGTTTTGCGAGACATATTTTGAGATTAGGATTGGTCCAGCTATATATAGTCAGTATTATCGAACCAAGCAACAGAATTCAGAAATTAACTCATCAAAATAATCAGCAAAAGAAGACAAATCCAACTGTATATTTTGTTTTAACGAATTTACTGGTATAAATTGAGTTATTTTAAGTTAAGGCGCGAGAATGTTATTGGCAGGCACGTATAAACAAACAAATTTATTTTGTTTGAGCTAGCCAATGTCATCGTCATCGTCATAAGCATTGTCATTAGCATCATCATCGTCATCAGCGTCATCAGCGTCGTCAGCGTCATCAGCGTCGTCATCATCGTCATCATCATCGTCATCGTCATCATCGTCATCATCATCTTTATCAGTGTTCAAATAATGGCGTTCAGTACTTTCCTGTTTTAATTGTTTCCCCTCAAAAACAGCGTCAGAAATTATTGATACATCGCTTCTTAATGGATGCTCTGTCCACTACCCTTCGCCTCAAGTGATGGATGAAGAGATTTCGAAGCATTCGTGATACTCCTTGTCCTTGTCCTTGTCCTTGTTCTTGTCCTTGTCCTTGTTCTTGTTCTTGTCCTTGTCCTTGTTCTTGTTCTTGTCCTTGTCCTTGTTCTGCTCAGATGATGTAAGTTCAGATCAGGGTCTTATATCTTCTCTCCATTCTTCTGCTTCTTGTGAATGCGCCAATCACGTGGTCGATTGTCCGTGACTCATTTATGCGGCGCTAACCGTTTCTGTTTATTTCCTTCTCAACTTTTCGATCTCTGAAATTGGAAGACAAGTCGGATTTAAGGACACACTCCTGTCTGGAGCAGCTGGAATGAGTGCATGGATTTGCAAAGAATCGGGGGAATCGTATTGATGTCCTATCGATCCCGCGGAAAGAGATTTGGTTTTCCCGCTTCAAGTGCGTGGTCTCCTCAAGTATGATGATTCCTCCCCCATAGTCTCCATGGGGCGACAACAACAGGGTCCTGCTCGGTCTCAGTCAGGGAGGTAGGAGGTGGGTAGGTGTGGGAGGGTAGAGGAAAGAGTTGGAAGGCGATTTTGTTTTCTTCATTTTTCCGACGCGAATCACGTTATCCACACGCAAGATGGCGTAATTCTGTCATTGGAAAAGCTGGCATTGGATTTATGAGACATTCACAATAAGAGAGATAGAGAGATGGAGAGATGGAGAGAGAGCAGAGCAGAAATGACAAAAAAAAGAAAAAAGAAACACATTTAATTCCGTGCCCTTGACGTCGACACGAACAAATTCGATCACTTCCAGTCACAACATGTGTCAACATGTGCTGTTGTGACTCAACCGCGGCTTACCTGTACAAGGGAGCACCTCATTTCGTCGTGTCAAGTCAACCGTGAAAAATGCAACTCTTTAATATAAAAACATTTTTTCATTGCATTTTGTTTTAAATATTCCGAAAACGGTTGATTAGCTCGTGAAGCCTATTTGAATTGTTATTGTTATTATTATTATTATTGATATTATTTAAATAATTTATTTATTCAGAATCTGATGGGGAAAATGTGGATGTGATTATAAAATAAATGCCCGAAATTCATCGTTTAATACGACTCGGCGAGATGGCTTATGAATGTATGTTACTTAAGTGAATTGAACATTTACCTGTCAACTACAGTTATTAATATTATTATTGTTATTATTATTAATTAAAATTATTATTGTTATTTTTAAAAATTAATATTATTATTTTTAGTAGCAGTAGTAGTATTATAATTATTATAATAATTATTGATATTATTATTATTATTATTTTGTTATTATAAAGTGCCAATATTAGCATAAGTATAATAAACTCTAGCTAACATTTGCATGACACAATTACATTCTGTAAATAGTAAATAAAACATACTTTATAAAATACAAATGATATCCCGATAACAACGAAATATTATCATTTCAATTAAAATTATTCAATAATAAACTCACAAACGGCTTAAAATAACCACATAAATCATAAATAATAATAAATTAATTTAAATAAATAATTTACACAAAACAAAAATACAGAACATACCTTCTCCTTCTGTGCCGAATATTCCCGCCAAGCAGAGACAGACGGACAAGGAGACGAACAACGTGTACATGACTTGCAACGATTTTCAAATTTCTCCGGAAATGAAGCAATTCTTTCCAATGGACGATGTTTCAGAGGACATCCGATTGTGAGGCAAATGGTCCCCGTGGTTCTATCGATTCATCGAATGACGCCGTTGAGCGCCGATGTTGCGCTACAAGATTAAACATGGATTCCCGTCAATCCACCGCTATTCCGTGACTTGAGGAAGGAATTTACTCCACATGGAAGCGGAAATGTCTCTTTATCCAGCAATATCCGTTTAATGAATCATTATTTATTTATTTGTTATTATTATTATTGTTATTATTATTACTAAAAATATTTTATTGACATAGAAACAAGTTCGCTTTATCCAATCCGATATTAATTCGAATTCAGAAAGTTTAAATTAAATTAAAATATTTAATTAATTTAATTAACTTAGCAATAATATATAATAAAAAGTATTCCTCTATTATTTGAGACCGATGTTACTGTTGACGTTCGTTTGGAGACTGAAATGATCATCATGATGAATGACGATCCATACGATAATGAAGTATGCAACATCTTGATGCGTGGTATAAGACGGCCAAAATTGCTATTATTAATATTATTATTATTATTATTATTATTATTATTATTATTATTATTATTATGATTATTATTATTATTATTATTATTAGTATTATTATTATTATTATATTATTATTATTATTATTTATTATTATTATTATTTATTATTATTATTGTTATTATTATTATTATTATTATTATTATTATTATTATTATATTATTATTATTATTATTATTATTATTATTATTATTCTTATTATTATTATTATTATTATATTATTATATTATTATTATTATTATTATTATTATTATATTATTATTATTATTATTATTGTCATTATTATTAAAACGCTTTAAACCAAATCAAGCATATTCGTTTAAAAATCAAAACCTTGAGAAAGACACGCTGCAATATTTATTAGTAACAAACTTATATTTATTCCTCTTATCAAAATAATCATGTAAACAAAATATAATAATAAATCCAAAAGAACTACATATTATCTTTCATATTATTACTTATTATTATAAAATCTTGCCTGCCTATATCCTTCCGTTATCTTTGGATACAGAACCATTTTTGCCAAAGGCTCCAACTACAGCCTAAATATTTTCTCTCCTTTGTGGAATTCCCACCTCGAATATTTAATTCATAGATTTTTTTTTTCAAGAACTGAACTTGAACTACAACTAGAACTTCTACTTGAACTTAAACTTGAATTTGTAATTTTTAAAATATTTGTGCTTTTTGTTTAAATTGTTGTTAAATGGTTTCGTTAAAAGTGGCATCTTGAGTTTTACCCAATTTGCCAATTATAATTATAATCACGTTTACAAGGGGACATTGTTTTAAGAAGAAGCTGTCGGCTAATATCGCCAAAATTATTTTATTTTGTTTTGTTTGTTTCGTTTTTTTTAAACAGAGTGGAATTTCCCGTCCGGAATTCCCCAGCAGACCAAGTGATATTTCCCAGTGATATTTTTCTCGATTCAAACGATTATTATTCGGCAATGATTTATCGAATTTTCCGACAATTGCGATTAACATTCTGCGTGATATTGCATGTTGTTCTCACTCAATTCATGATTGTTTGTTCTCTCGGCCTTTCGGAAGGAAATTTATTTGCACAAATATTACTAACTCCTTTTCGTCGATTATAATGTTACTTCTTCTAATACCAATAATATATATTGATTAATTATCTCATTAATTAATAATTATTAATTATTATATGAGAATATATACACATTATATCTTTTGCAGACATATATAAGATTTTTATATGCATTATAATAATTAAAACAAATGTAATATAATACATTATAATATATGCTTAGCAATTAAGACAGATATAATATAATGTCATACAATATA
>JAJTWR010000398.1:2187500-2222500 GCA_021613335.1 Whitmania pigra | reverse complement strand
AGTTTAGGAAACAAGTTCCACATTATATCATACCAGCTCTCCAAGTAAATAATTAATTAATTAATTCAAAAATGGTAATCTTTAAAAGAGTCTCAAAAAAGAAAAAAAAAACTTTTCCATTTTGAAAGAGATTTTGCACTCAATAAATCGCAAAGTTTTTGCAATGGGACTCTTGTTCCTGGATTTTTTCTCTTCTATTTTGCTATATTTTGTTATATTTTGTTATATTTACGACAGTTTTATTCCGGCAATAATTCTCTAAAGATGGCGTCAAATCTGTCGATTCAGAAGCCCTTCATTATTTACGAGAGGCGACCTAAAAAAAATGCTGCATGTGATGCCCGACTTCATTTTCAATCGACGACATATGGAAGCTTGTCACGCTTGATTGGATTGACATTCCTACTACATGTCTGTTTTGTTTTATTACTGTTTTTTATTAATATAATATTTCTTTATTAATATATTTTTTTAAATTTTTAATTAGAGACAATTCTTCGCCGAGTTGTCGAAGTTAAATGTTTGATAATTACTGATAGTAAGTAATTATATATTAATGATATATAGTTTATATATGCTAATATATAAATTAATAATATATATATTATTTTGATAATATGATTTATATATGCTAACTAAATTTTAATTTATAGTAAATATTTAATAATTAATTAATTAAAAATATTATTATTATTAATTAATGTCAGTTAATTAAAAAATGTCAAATAATTAATAGTGGCAGTTTGGATTCATGTCTGTATGTAAGAGACCTCAATTTGTTAAACCTGATTAAAATGGTTGAAATTAAATAATAGAATGTTATAGACTTATTAAAGCTATTATTGATTTTAAATTGACTAAGATTATTATGCAATATGTGAATTATTAATTAATTTAATTAATCACGTATTTAATAACTAATTTAATTTAATCCCTGAGATATCGGGAAATATTTTGTCAAAACCAAAAACATACCATTAACTCAATAACTTGAATGAAGCAGTTGTTTTTTCATATTCATCTCGCATATCTTCTCCATTTTTCACAATTCAGAAACAATTAATTCATGAAAATCCTAGATGAAATCCCAGATGTTGGGTGTCTTTGTGATCCTCCAAGTAGAGGAAATTAAAATTTTAATTAATTACTTAACACCAGAATTCTGAAACTTTTGAAACTTTTTCCTAAAACTCAGGGATCACTGTTCAGTTTCATTTCCGAAAACTGAAAAATATTTAACAAAGCAGCATTTTTTGTTTTATGGCTGTAAATAAATTCACGTCAAAAAATTACTAGACGTGATATTAATCGTGAAAAATTTATTTTATGAAATTAATGATGGACAAATTAATTTTATGAGAGTCAAGGTAGATAAATTATTTTATGAAATTCCTGATAAACAAATTATTTCCTGCAATTCTAGCAATAAACAACTTATTTTCAATAATAAAGGAATGTTTTCCCCACCTTATTCATTAATTGTTCTCACATTTTCTAACAACAGAGATATAATTTTCAGCACAGTATTTTATTTTATTTATTATTTTTTTGAGGATATACGAAAATTGGAGAAAGAAAATTAACTATTAACAGTAACAACATTATTATTATTATTATTATTATTATTATTATTATTATTATTATTATTATTATTATTATTATTATTATTATTATTATTATATTATTATTATTATTATTATTATTATTATTATTATTATTGTTATTATTATTATGAACCCCCAATAAAATATCGGGCGCCTGGGATCATACACCCCCATCAGGATCATCTGCCCTGCTTTAAATTATTTAACAATTTAAAAAGTTAAATAGCAACAACGGTAGCAACTGTTTTTGAAAGCAACAACAACAAAGATAAATGTTAGCAAAAAAGAGTTTTAATCCAATGAAAGTCAAGATATTTATGTTCCACCTGCTTTCGCATTAAAACGACAAATTCTTCTTCATCTTTTTTTAAACAATTTTTTTTTAATCAAAAAATAGCTAATTGGCAACATTTGTTTTTAAATTCATTCAATATTTAAATAATTTTTTTAGACATTTTCATCATTATTAATTTAATTTGAATTTACATTTCATGAAAATGTCAAGAAGAAAATCTACGATTTCTTTTTTTTAAATCAACAATAATTTCAAACTAGAATCGTATTAAAATTAAATTTTCAGTTTAATCTTTAAAATATAATCCTGAATTAATAATATTATTTAATAATATGTATTTATAAACATGCATTTAATAATATGTATTTCATGATGCTCTTATCGCTCAGCAACAACATCAAATCAAGAGAAACGAGACATGAAAAAAAAGTTCCAGAAATTAAATATCAAAATGGCGCTAAAATCTTTGAAAAGGTTTTTCAGTTCTCAAGTCGAAACACTCGATGCATTTGAGAAGAAACAAAAAGAAAGATTAAAGTGTTTTAAAAGTTTTGGAAAGTCCTGAAACAATGTCGACGTTTCAGGATTCAATTGGCCGTGAAATCTTTTCGTAGTTGAAAAGATTTTCGGAACTTTTCGTGACTTACGAAAAACAGATTTAACATGAATAATTACTGGCTGGACCGATGGACGGACAGACGGATAAACGGGTGGAAGCATAGATGGATGGATGGATGGATGGATGGATGGATGGATGGATGGATGGATGGATGGATGGATGGATGGATGGATGGATGGATGGATGGATGGATGGATGGATGGATGGATGGATGGATGGATGGATGGATGGATGGATGGATGGATGGATGGATGGATGAATTAAATGCAGCTGTTCATGTAGAAGTGATCAGTCAGAAATAATTTTGTGAAATTAAACTTTCGAAAAGGAGAATTAAGCGCCTAAAATATATTAATGCAATGCGTTTGTTAAATTATCGAAGATTAAAAACTTAAAATTGTTACTGACTCGATAATATAACATAATATTGATAGCAAATATTATTACCATAATATCGATGAAAATTATTAACATAATATCGATGAAAATTATTAACATAATATTGATAACAAATATTATCATCATAATATCGACGGCAATTATTAATTTAATATTGATAATAACAATAAACAAAAACATGGACACGTTCTGGATTTAAATATTCATGATGAGGCTGTTTCACCTCAGGAGGAAGACAAAGGTGTAAAAAAGTAATTTCATAAAATCATGTGACGAATGTTTAATGCGTCCTGAAATCTATTATGAATTAATATGATTTTTTTTATAACACTTAAGAATTAATGTGTAATTCATGTAATTAAATGTACACATTAATGTAATTAATATAAACAAATGTAAATATTAATGTATTTAATGTAAATAGCAATGCAATTAATGTATTTAAATGTAAATATTAATGTAATGAATGTAAAAGAATGTAAATATTAGTGTAATGTAATGAATGTAAAAGAATGTAAATATTAATGTAATGTAATTAATATAAACAAATATAAATATTAATATGATTATTGTAAATAATAATGTAACTAATGTCAAAAAACTTACTTAAGTAATATTTGTATCTAAGAATATTATTGAATTGAATCTAATGATTACCTTATAATCATTTAATATTTAAGAATGACATGATTTTTATTTGATAATGTCTATTTCATTTTATTTTATTTTATTTTTATAACAATTCGTATTCTTCCAGGTTCAATCTCATAATTTGTTTCATGTTATTGTTATTTATTATTTGTTTGGGGAAAATTCTAATATTGATTTTTAGTAATTTTTTTTGCTAAAGAGTCTCTTTCTATTTATTTTTCTTGATTTGGACCTCAATAATTTATCTATTCTATTAAAGTGAAATACGACCAACCTTTCACGCCAAATGAAATATTTTACGAAATAATTAATGAAATCAATAAATTTTAGGTTGGCCAATTCATTTATTGAATAAACAAATAATAATAATAATAATCGAATTGAATTGATTTATTGAATAAGCAAAAGAAATGAATCAGTTAGTGAGTAAATTAAATTAGTTGAACTACAAGATAAACTCAATGAAGGTTGACGAGATAATAAATAAATTAATTAATTAATTAACTAACCAAAGATATATAACTGAAACCAAATTTAATAAAAATAATAAACAACTTCTAAGCCTGATGAACAAAAGAATGGATGAAGGAGAAAGTCCAATAAAAAATGACCTTAATTGCAAATTGAGAAGCACCTGCTCATTGCGCGCGGGGAGTCGTTGTCGCAAATATCTCAAACCATGGAGTTCATGAATAATTTCTTAGGTCCACTTCCACGCAGTCATTCCAATTGAATCCCAATAATTTTCCAAGCAGTGTGCTCGTATGTGCACGAAAGTATTTATTTGGTTATTTAATTATTTGGTTTTTATTTATTTATTTTAGTTTTTGTTCAATAATTTATTCCAGAAGAATGGCAGGCCACTTTCAAGTTAATTGGAAGCATGAAAATGTTAAAGGAAAACTCCAGAACAGTGAACATTCAATCAACAATTTTTTTAATTTGGAAACTCAAATTGGTTATTACATTTTGTTGATTATTACATTTATTGATTACAAAAGTTATTGATTACTATAATTCTTGAAAACTGAAAAAAATAAATTGACAAAATGAAGAATCATTTAGCATCTACATTCACACTGTCAGTACATCTTGTTAACGTAAAATATTAAGTTAATGCAAATACATCACAACATTAAATTAAGATGAAGATGCATGAGCTGGTGTTAGCATGAGCTGAATAATAATTATATTATTATTATAAATATAATAATTATGCCTAGAAGAGGGAATGCTTCAGCACAGAATGTGGCAGTTTATCACTTGTCGTGGTCAACCAATGTTCAGACTGCAGGAGTATTAATAACAAGAATAAATTGATGCACTTTTGTTGAATTATGACCCTAGAGGTAAAATTAACTGATCTCTACTCATAAGTTCGTTACTGTGAGAAACAAATTAGGTTAATTATGCGTTTTTATGATGGAGCTACTTACATTTTTTCGTTCTGCATTCCCTAAATTCCAGCATAAAATTCAAAGATTTTGTAAATAATTTGGTATTAAATGTAGGTTAAAAGAGTAATCTGTCAATGAATAGATTGAATAACAATGTAATTATTTTTTTATTGCTTTGAATATTTATTTTAATTTTAACTTTAATGTTTCAATCCTCCAAATAACCTCTCAGCTGTTAAAATCAAGAACTGTCTCTGAATGTCGGTCTAAAAATTTCTTATTCAATAAACCCCCTGAGCGATAGTAAAAAATTCATTTTGACTTCATTTTATATCGCACAAAACACCAGAAATTCCAAAACGTTTTGTGCCTAATAAAGGAAGGAAAACAGGCATGACAAAAAATGTTGATAAAAAATTATTTTAAATTAAAATTTCCTTCTCATGAAAATAATTTTTAAAATATTTAAAATTTTAAGTCGATGCTAACACATCGAAGAATTGAGTAATTAAGTCAAATGTATAAAAATTAAAATCGAAAATAATAAGGAAACTTTTTTGAAAAGATTGGAATAAATTTCAGGTTCAATAGCAAGAGTTTTAATCCAAATACAACGCAGACGGCTGACGGGTTAATCCGTAGTGGCGCGAATGTGTTCATAAAATCTAACTTAATCCTCCTAGATTTGCAAGGAAAGTGGTCACTTGATATTGCTCTGACCAGTCACATTCAGGATAACAATGTTCTCTTGTTCCCCATTGGTCGATTACTTTGACTTGCGTGGAGGATATTTTATTAGGTGAAGAACACTACATACAATAGCAGGCACATAGTCAGAAAATTATTTCGGATGGGATTCATTTTGATATTTTTCAAACTCAAAATCAAAATATAATAAACATAATAATAAAATTAAATAGGGATTATTTTAAGATGTTATATTTATTAAAATTTACAATTTAAATCTTTTTTTTAATATTTCGGGTTGGGGGTTTACGGGTTCAACCCCCGCGGGCCTGGACAAATGTGTTACAATAACGGTTCGAAGTAATTTATTATCGGCTTCTTATATCAATAAAGATGAAATGAAGCTTAAAAGTTTTTAAAAAAATAAACAATTAATAACGATTTTATTTCAAATTTGTTTTTAATGAAAGCTTAAGAACGGAAGACAAAAAAAAGATATTCATTGTTATTAAAACTGTTCCATTTAATCTCAAAAGTAATTATTTTTTTAATTAAAAAATAAAACCAATTTATTATTCATACGCCATCAACAACGGCAAGTTCTTGCAGAAATTGTAATTGAAATAAACGGATGAATATAAATTCATGTAATTGAAATAAAATGGATAAAATATAAATTCATGTAATTGAAATAAAATGGATAAAATATAAATTCCTTAAAACACATTCGCCTAAACACGAAAATCCAATTAGGACTGATTTCGTGAGCGTTGTGGAACTTCTGTTTACAGAACACGCTGCAAGAATTCAATATTTAATAGAGCTGTTCTGAATTAAAATACTTTAAGCTTATTTGTAATTTTAAAAATTATTAAATTTTTGTTTCTGAAATATTTTTTTTGTTTTTGATATTTACGATCAATGAGCGGTGATGTTTCTGTAGCATCCAAGTAGTTATTAAGTAGAATTTCAATTCTTCGTTTCTCTTGAAATTCATTAATTTAAAAATAAATAATATAAATGCAATTTAAAAATAATTAACATAAATGCAATTTAAAAATAAATAACATAAATGCAATTTAAAAATAAATATGATGAAGACAGAAAATTTTAAAATTCAGAAAATAAAATTTCGTCAGCTAAAACGTTAACAACTTTGCAAATTATTTAAAAAAAAAAACTCTTCCCAAAAAATAGTTGATGAAAATCTGGAAAATTATTGATGAAAATCTAGAAAATAGTTGATTAAAATCTAAAAAATTGTTGATGAAAATCTGGAAAATTCGCAAGGAACAATTTGAATAAAATGTTTTTTGGCGCAAATAGTAAAACATGGCGCTTCTAATGCAGACGCCATTTGCGCCACGCAGAACAAACACTTTTCTAGGGAAGTGATACCACCATCATTCCATCAATTATTGAAAGTTCTTTAATTATTTATTTTGCAATTATTCTTTATTTTTTATTATTTCATTTGTTTGTTTCATTATTACTATTTATTGCTTATTTTACAAAATCCGGCTCAAGTCGGCATCAATAAATTACGACTTGATGCTTATTTATTTGAAATTATTAAGCCCCTAGTGGCTCACGTATTGTTTTCACCTTCAAACTCAAAGTCGAACTATGATCAATATGCCTGTTTAAAATATTTACCAATAATAACTTATTATCATTGTTTTACTTTAATTTGTTTCAGTTTAAATGATAAAATTTTAATTTTATAAAGTAACATACTAATAATAATTATAATTAAATATATGAAATAAAATTGCAGCCTGTCAGTCAAGATCTTTCAATCAGGTCTTAAAATTTACAGTTGCATTTATTAAAAAGAAATGCCACGAATTATTATTATTATTATATTATTATTATTATTATCATCATCATCATCATCATCATCATCATCATCATCAATCATATCATCATCAGCATCATCATCATCATCATCATCATCATCATCATCATCCTCATCATCATCATCACCATCATCATTCATCATCATCATCATCATCATCATCATCATCATCATCATCATCATCATCATCATCATCATCATCATCCTCATCTCATCATCATCATCATCATCCTCATCATCATCATCATCATCATCATCATCATCATCATCCTCATCATCATCATCATCATCATCATCATCATCATCATCATCATCATCATCATCATAATCATCATCATCATATCATCATCATCATCATCATCATCATCATCATCATCATCATATCATCATCATCATCATCATCTCATCATCATCATCATTGTAATCGATAACATTCCTCAAAGGGATAAAAAATTTCGTAAACTTCCAAACTAACTCACCCAAGCGTGACGACGTTTGAACGACGTGGAAACATGGTAGAAATGATTAAAAGCACTTATTTGAACTACTTCGATTACTTCGATTACTTTATTCATTTTAAAATTCACAACAACAATTATTATTTAATAATTAGAGATAAATAACAGTTTTTTTTTGTCTTAATGAAGATGAATTGAAAGACTTTAAGTCTGACTTTCGCAGAAGCGCAGAAGACACGAACTGCGGCAACAAATTCTCTCCGTGGATAAACAGCCCTTCCATCCGTTCGTGCGTGTGGTTTGTTCACGTGCAAGCATTCTTTCACACGCACGCGCACATTTCACACGTACGTATCTTCACATGCAGGCATTTTTTCCAAGTGCATCGCTTAAGACATATCCATCTAGTTGCTGACTGAATTGAATGAAACTCAAATCCTTCTTTCGACAGCAAAAGGACAGTTGGAAAGCTGTCCGCATTTTGACCGCCTTTGTATTTTCTTGTGTCTCCTTAAGGTCACGATTGTTGTTGTTGTTGTTGTTGTTGTTGTTAATATATCATTACTGTTGTTGTTGTTGTTGTTGTTGTTAATATTTCATTACTGAATTGTTGCTGCTGCTGTTGTTATTGTAGTTGTTAATATATCATTACTGTTGTTGTTGTTACATCCTTAATTTGTTACTAATTTTATTAATTTTACTAATTTCACTATTTTTGAAATCAATTTGTTACTTATTTTACTAGTCCTACTTAGCGATCAAGCTTAGGAGAAAGTTAAGAAATTGAAGTAAGTTTGTAAATATGTCAAATAAGTCAATTATTCAAAAATTGTTAATAATTGTACTAATTGATTAATTGATAAATCGATATTAACATTGTTTGTTTCAAATTATTTTACTAAATTACCTTAGAAATCTACGGAAATATACTTTGAAACAAATCAAGAACAATTCCTTGTTTTTTTGCTATTATGTAATTTAATCATTCTTATATTTTGAATCATTCTACGAATTAATTGCTAATTTAAGACAAGACGAAAAAAGCTATATTTTCGCAAGATTTATTAAAAAAAAACAACTGCTCCTACTTTATAAATTCAATTAATTTTTCCAAAACGAGGAATTAATTTAATTTCGTTTTCCAACCATTTTTCTCAAATAAGTTTTTTTTAATCATCATCATCATCATCATCATCAACATCATCATCATCATCATCATCATCATCATCATCATCATCCTCATCATCATCATCATCATCATCATCATCATCATCATCATCATCATCATCATCATCATCATCATCATCATCATCATCATCATCATCATCATCATCATCATCATCATCATCATCATCATCATCATCATCATCATCATCATCATCATCCATCATCATCATCATCATCATAGTCATTGTCATTGTCATAGTCGTCGTCGTCATCATCATCAGCCACATCACCATCATATTTAAAAGCAATACATTTTTAATATCAACTTTGACGAATTTTTAAGCATTGCTTTAATAATACTTCAGCTTATTTCTGAAATCTTAAATCAAAACTCTTCCGTTGATATTTTATGTCAGCTACTTTTCCTGGGTTTTTTGAGGGCAATTTGAAAATTTTAAAAATGAAATTGGAAAATTATCGAGTAGCGAATTATTCTCTGACGAAATGATGAAAAATATATTATCGATAATGTGGTAATTAAGTTTTTAAGAAGATTCTTATCATCTATAGTTAAATTTAGTAAGTTAAGTAATCAAACATATAAAGATTACTATTAATATCAATGACCACTTCTTAATTAAATAAAATCTGAATTATATCTTTTCGATTACGAAATATGAAATAATAATATGTGCCTATAAATAAACAATAATATATTGTGCCTATAAATATTAAATAATAATAATAATAATAATAATAATAATAATAATATTAATAAGCGTCTATAAATATCCAGGATTTGATGGAATCTTGAAATGCAGGTGCCAAGAACATGTCAAAGCGCACTCGAGATTGTTTGCAAAATACTCAAAAGAAAAAAATTATTAATTTTCAAAGTCTCATCGAAATTCCGAAAACAATATTAACAAATTATTACCAAACGAGCGTAAATTAATTAATGATTTTTTTAGAATGCAAATTTCAACTCTCAGGAGAAAAATATTTGAACGGTTGCTTTCAACAAATTGAAATAAACAATCAAGACGTTTATAACTAATTATAATTATCTTATAATCATAAATTGTGATGTATGAATTTCAATTTAAAAACTATAATTTTCGAATTTGTTATTAATAATTTATTTACCAGCACTTCATCTCGAGTGTCGATTATTGGCTTTCATCTTTTTCACTTCACTCTGTGACATTTAAGAATTCAAAATACTAAATAAATGATTAAATAAAGTTTTCTTGGAATATCATTTTAATTTAATCAAAATGCCAAATTTATTTATTTATAGAGTAAATATTTTTTGCTAAATTTGTTTTTTGATCATTTAGAAATCTTTTAAATTTCGCGTTTGGATCTCAAATAAATTATTAAACATTTATTTAAATACTAAATCTTGATTTTTTTTGTTTGTTTATGAAATTCATGTTTCAAATTAAATTTGTAAAAAATTACCTTTATCTTTTATTGTTATTTCAGTTGCTCAAAATTATTTAATAATGAAAATAATTAAATATTATTTAATAATTATTCCTATTAGTTATTAATTAATTATCATTAATTATTAACTATTAGTTATTCTAAAAATGATATTTCCATTAATTATAAATTAATTTATGTGTTATATTCATATTTTACAAAATGAAGATTAACAGATTATAATTAAACTTAATTAATTTTGTTAAGAATTCTTTCCTGTCAATTCTTATAATGCTTTCATTTGTTGCAGAAGTTGTGGCAACAACTAAATTAATTATATATTTTCATACATAACCAATATTTTCATGATTCATTATTCATAATTTCTTGGGAAAAAATATTACATTTTTACAATTATCCACGAATAGAATGAACGAATGAATGAATGAATGAATGAATGAATGAATGAATGAATGAATGAATGAATGAATGAATGAATGAATGAATGAATGAATGAATGAATGAATGAATGAATGAATGAATGAATGAATGAATGAATGATGAATGAATGAATGAATGAATGAATGAATGAATGAATGAATGAATGAATGAATGAATGAATGAATGAATGAATGAATGAATGAACGAACGAACGAACGAACGAACGAACGAACGAACGAACGAACGAACGAACGAATGAATGATAGAATAAATTTGCATTCCTAACTTTTTTGTGTGTTGAACAGGTCAATGAGAAAATAATTAAGAATTTCACCTGGCAGTCTGTCCAATTAATGTTTCTAATTATTTGAAATTATTCAGCTCTGTTAGTTAATGGGAGTGTTTACATTTTGTTGACAGCAATCATTTTAATGAGAATATTTTGTAATTGTTCTACAATAAATAACATTGATTAATTAAACATTCAAATAATTATTAATTCAAATTAACTTATTAAACACGTTTTTTTACTGTTTTTTTAATAATTGAAATTTAAAAAAATACTTTAAAAAGCATTTTTTAATGTGAGCTGTCAAAAAATAACCAAAGTTCATTTCATGCGACCATTTTTATTGCCGCCAAAGTACCAGACGATGTTTCAAGTTTTTAAAGTAAAAAAAGTCAAATTTAATTTTATTTTCCAAAATCTGCCATTTCGTATTTAATAAATTTAAAATAAATTTCTCTGTGAATGTATAATCTGTTTGTAAATCAATGCTCATACAACTTTATTATTACGCAAGACATAATTTATATAATTTATAATATCGCAAACAACATCTTCGTCATATACAATTGCCCCAATTAATCTAATTCTTTCATTGTCATATATTCGTCGATACTGTTTGGTCGCATCACTTTCATCTTAACCAATTACACAAAAGGTTCAAATCTATAAATACAATATATAAAATTGTACATAATGTACTTCTAATAATATTGTTACCGGTTATCCAAAACAACAGCAACAACAGCAACAACAACAACGACAACAACAACAACAACAGCGACAAGGGGAACAATAAACTTCAATCTGTCGTAAGATGAACAAAAACCTGTTTCTCGGAGTTGTCAGCTGAAGAATAAATGTTAAAGTTACAGGAATTTCTTAAATTTGTCGAATTCATTAAAAAACATTGAAGCGGGTTTTTCATTTCGAGTTTCTTTTCTTTAATTTTATTTTTATTTTGTTTTTTCTTTCTCAATCGTGAATTGGAATTACGACTCAGTTTCCTGGAATGAATTTCACATTCGTTCAAATCTCTGCTCTTTTCGCGCGAGGCATTAAAATCATTTTTGTCATCATTTGATGACAATTTGGATGAAAATTCAGTTTTAAGTTCAGAAAAATCCGTCGGATAATTGTGAAATCTTCTTTTGGTAATCTGTTTAAAAGCATTTCTGTCATTTCGAAGCCAGCGGATTAAAATAATACATTTTATCGTAGTCCTCCTAATGCAAAATGTTTTGATAATAACTTTATAATAATAATAATAATAATAATAATAATAATAATAATAATAATATAATAATAATAATAATAATAATAATAATAATAATAATAATAATAATAATAATAATAATAATAATAATAATAATAATTCAACTAAAAAACGTAATTAAGCTTTATAATAAAATCTAATAATTTTACATTTTCCAGAACTTTAAATTCAAAAGCTAACAAAAATTTTCAAGTTTTAAGGTTTCTTTCAAGTTTTTGATGACCATTTTATTATTTTATTAAAATTGAAATATTTTTTAAATTATATTCAGTCTTTAAATTTAATTAATACTTTGTATTTTCATATTTTTGTAGGAGTTAATATTTACGGCGGTAATATTTATATTTACAATGTAAATAAAGAGATATGAGTAGTAAATATTCAAAATTCTACCGAAATTAATTTATTTCTGATCACGTGACGCTCATTAAGGTAGCATTGCGTTTTTTAATAATTCCTCTTGACTCCAACTAATTGGACACAAAGTAAAGGCAACATTTATCAAAAATATAGTTGGAAAAACATAATAATAATAATTTATTTTAGATATGCTATCCTGAATAAATATTAAAATTAAATTAATTAGTTAGAAACTTTGTTTTAATTCATTTGTTTCATTCGCTCAAAACAAAAGTTTAAACTTGTTTTATTTAATTTTCGGTTATTTTGTCATTTAAAAATGGTTCTGTTTTATTTTTGTCTTAGGCATTGTAGAGGGGCAAATGTAATTAGATAATTTAATTAAACATTCCTACCCTTAAATTTATAATGTATGAATAATAATAATAATAATAATAATAACAATAATAAATTTACGTCCGCGAATGATAATTACTCACTTAAGTTAATCCCCCATAAATATTAATTGAAATAAATCTTGACGACGAAGTGATATGACCTTTAGGTGCTTTTTTTTTAAATCCGAATATATTTCAAGTTAAATAATTCAAACAAAAAAAAATTATTTTTTTAATGCGTTGGAAAGGTTAAAAATTATTATTATTATTATTATTATTATTATTATTATTATTATTATTATTATTATTATTATTATTATTATTATTATTATTATTATTATTATTATTATTATTATTATTATTATTATTATTATTATTATTATTATTATTATTATTATTATATATTATTATTATTATTATTATTATTATTATTATTATTATTATTGTTATTATTATTATTATTATTATTATATTATTATTATTATTATTATTATTATATTATTATTATTATTATTATTATTATTAATTATTATTATTATTATTATTATTATTATTATTATTATTATTATTATTATTATTATTATTATTATTATTATTATTATTATTATTATTATTACAATAAACTTGCTAAATTATAAAGTCATTTAATTTATTTGCACAACATATCAGAGTTGATTCAATCGAAATGTAGCATTGATTCGTTTTATTATTATTTTTTTGTTTCGAAGATGTGTTACGACTAGTTATAAATGAGTAATAACTAGTTATAAATGTTTTATGACTTGTTATTAACGAGTAATAACTTGTTATAAACGTTTTATTGCTTTTTATTAATGCGTAATAACTTGTTATAAATGTTTTATGACTTGTTATTAATGCGTAATAACTTCTTATAGATGAGTTATAATTTGTTACCAACGTGTTATAACTTTTCATAAATGTGGTATAAATTGTTATAAATGTGTTACAGTTTTTCAGCTGAAGCAGAAATTTATTGCATATTATTAACGAGAAATTTTGAAATGTTTTTAAATTATTATAAAAGTATTTCCATTTAAAAGTTGCAAACTATTACCAATCGAAAAAATAGATTTAGCTTAGCTTCAAGAGAAGTCGTAGCCTGGCTATATATAAATAATATACTTTTAATACCAAAATGTGATACAAAATTGCATTGCTGTTGTTGTTGTCTAAAATGGTGTGAATAATATCTCCGAGAAACCAAAATGGCTGCAATAAAAAGGCTCGTATATCGTTGGATTAATAACCTATCATAGAAATGTGATGAAGGAAGCAGGCATTAAGTGGATGTCTTTAGGCCCAATTTATCGTCTGCCATTTCTATGGCCGTCCATTCTTATCAGAGGACAATTTCTGCCCTTCTTCTTCTTCTTCTTCTTCTTCTTCTTCTTCGTTGTGGTGACTACAAATGCTTTGCATTATTTATGCAATTAAAATAAATTGCTTGGACGGTTTAATGGATTTGGCTGTTTCGAGTTTAAATGCAAAAATTAAACATTGTCTAATTGAAGTAATCTAGAAGTAATCCAGCTATAAGACAATTGTTCGAACCAGGTTTGAGTGTCAAATCAAAAGATATTTTTAAATTGAAAGCCAGAAAATGATAAATTCATTGAAGCGGAACATTTCAATTTTTGCGATTTCTTTCGTTGACGAGACCATTTAATTTTAATCGCCCGAAAATAATGCTTGAATCAAAAAACGTTGTCGTAACTTCAAATACCGAAGAATTGCGAACGACCAAATCTCATGGTTAGATTTCATTCATTTGTTTCCAGCGATTTCCAGGTACGTCGCTACACCTTCTCCGCTTCCTCGACTTAAAAGCATGTGGAATGATGAATGAGAAAATATGTCTTTCTGTCGGATTTTCTTTTATATTTCGAAAGACTGTGAAACGAAAACATGTAGACATAGTTTGAAAGCAACGCTTTGGCAGGTTTAATCGGACGCACTTTTCTTAATTGATTACAATTATCAAATATATTCAGCTGATTATATTATCGAATTAAGCTTACTCATCCTCGTTGAAAAAATTTAGTAAGCGTTTGTGAATCATAGTTTTGTGGATATTTTTCGAAAATATAACTTCACGTTGTGAGAGTTGAACAGACAATTATTTCGGAAGCATTTCTCCCGAGCAAAGCACTAAAGTAACTGAATTATTGCACTAGAAGCAAATATTTAACGTAATATATTTCAATTCTAGAGTCAAGTCAAAAGGAGTTTTAATTTGTTGTCCACGTAATTCGACAGACCTAACTCAGATTTTGGTCAAATTAATCAAAACAAAAACTTTTTTCAGTCTTTGTTTTTTTCTATTTGAGGAATGCGCCGTATAATTAATTACAGATTAATCGCATTATTTTTTTTTTGAACATTTACATTACATTAATATTTCTTCTGGTACCATCATCACTTTTCATTAGTTGAGATGTCCAATTATTCTTCCGCCTAACAAACCACATTCCTTATGTCCTCCATAGCAACCAGGTTATAAATCAATTTTGCTGGGAATGCTCACCCTTGTTGCAAAAACCAACTTGCTTAAAAGATGACCGAATCCTAATGGAAATTCTCATTATAATCTTATTATAAACAAAGTTGAAAACTCAAATAAATACTTTAACACTTCTACAATTTCATTTCTTCATTTTAATTAGATCAAAGGATTTAATTTAATTGTAGTTATAACTTGTTATTTAAATTAATTTAATAACTTGGGATTTCATGAGTTCTGTGGCGCACCCTCGATTTGTTTAATTACAATTTCAAATGGAGGTATCGGGAATTTTGAAGTTCTTCCAATCATGAAATGTTTAGTAATAGCTATCGGAGGGTAAGGATATTAGATATTGTTTTGTCACCTTCATCGTCTTTATTTCATTTTAAATTTCCTAGGTTATGTGATACCTTTAAATCGAACATAGCAATTCAGCTGTGATACAAAATGCGGCTTACATATTTCACATATTACAATTTAGATAAAGCCTTTGAACAGCTATTATTTTTGTTTTCTATTTAATTGTTTAAATTTTTAGTCACTTAAAGTAGTTATTTGTTATTTTTAAAATTTTCAATATTTCATTATATTCAATATTTTGAAGCTGTTCCAACGGAGGAAAGACGACACTCAGCAAAGAAATTGAAAAAGGTTTGAACAATGTGGTTGTGATGAACATGGACGACTTTTACAGAGTAATTAATAACTTAACATAAGAGACTTAGCATTCAATTCTAACTGAATTTTGTTTCTTAATAAATCAAACAGGAGGATGGGGATCCAAAGATTGAATTGCTCGACATTTATGATAGAAATTTTGCCAACTGGGACAGTAATCGAGCTGTTTGTTTGGGTTGGCTATTCAAAAATAATATTTGATTTAATTTTCAGGCTTAAACTCCTTCAATGGACTGCGGTTTGTGAAAGAGTTTGAAGATAATTACAAAAAGTTGAATGAATCTGATGAAATAAAAATATTAATTGTGGAGGGTATTTTTATTTTCATGTTCAGGTATTCATTGCTCCTGTTGCTTGTAAGTTGACAATGCAGAAACAACAACTTTTAAAGATTACTTTTGTTGCAACAGTGAAATACAGAAATACTTTTTCAAAAAATACTTCATTAACCTTCCATATGCAGAAGCTCTCAGGAGAAGAAGGTACTCAACATGTTTATTTTTAATTAATTATTTTGCACAATTTTAATCTCCGGATGTTGTGCCTAAATGATACCTCGATGGCAAAAGATAAGTAATGATGCCTTGCCTTATTTACTGATCATCCAGGATTAGGAAATATCCCCGTGAAGAACCGACCGATTACTTTGAGAGGGTGTCATGGCCCGCGTACTTGGACATAAAAAAAAAAGCTAAAGACCAAAAGGACATAAGTCAGTTTATTTATTTCATTTACACAAATTAGGTTAAATGGATGTTTGCAGTTCCCCAGTAACTGTTCTAAATTTGAGTTGAGTTCAAGAGGGGAAGAGTTTTACCATTTTTTTTCAAAATACTTTACCAGAACCATAGCTTATTTAAAAGCCAATTTGAAAAGGTCACGTCCGAGGAGTGACATGCTTTTCTGCTATAATTTTAAGAATTTTGAGGAGGTTTAGCCATCATTCGGCAGTTATAATCTGTTGCAATCACAAGATGTTGACCGCAAGTGTTGATCAGTTTATCTAGATGGTACCGGCTCTTTACCAGAAACGGTAAAGTTTGTCTTAAACGACATCAAGGAGGCGCTTCCCAAAAAAGAGAAAAAGGCAGAACCACACTGATCCGCCATCGTTTTGTTTGTGTCTGTTTGTTGATATTTATTCGCTATTCGAGTTATTAGGATGAGCTTCTTTACTTAAGCTGGTTACTTTTTGTTGCTCGCCTTTAGTAAGCACAATCTCCGTTAACTCGTGTTATACTAAACATCTAGCTATTTAGACATTGTTCGTACTAACCTTTAATTAATTTAAGGTTAATGTATCACGACCTCTCCGTCGTTGCATGACTCTGTTGTCGATCGTTTGACATATCAGACAGAAGCATTCCTAAATGAAGCCCAAACGAATTTTTTTTTAATTATTTTTACTTCCCAATGCAGAAGTCTTTAAAGATCTGAGATAAAATCTGGTCGGTCGTGATACGTCCCGTGATCAGACCCATTTGGTGCAGGGCGCTACGTAGTCTCTCTGCCGACAATTCCAATCGTGTGTCGAGACCTTAAAATTATTAAAGAGCTTGATAAGTTAGCCACAACTTAAACAATTAACCAATGACTGATGGCTGTTATTAACTAAGTTTAGTCTATTTATGAATAGCATTTAACAGAAAGTTCAAAGTATGCAACCTGTTTGTGCTGGCTTTGAGATTATAAATGACCTTAAAATTATTAAAGAGCTCGATATAAATGGCTTAATAAGTTAGCCACAATATAAACGATCGACCAAAAATCAATTATCAATGACTAATAACTGTTATTAAGTAAGTTAAGTCTGTTTAGTGTTAGTTTAGTTTAGTATTATTAACTAAGTTTAGTCTATTTATGAATAGCATTTAACAGAAAGTTCCAAGTATGCAACCTGTTGGTGCTGGCTTTGAGATTATATTTATAAACTCCTTCAAGTTTTGGAATACTTTCTCGAGATGGTGGTTGTGTCTGGCATTTACGGATTGGTGATGACCGGTTTTGCCGTTCCTGAAGCTGCAAGTATTCGAATGAGGGTAAGGTTTAAGCTCGATAGATCACATTTGAGGTCAGGAACTTTGAACTTACAGTTCATCTACGTGCTCCTTGAGGGTTAAGCCCAGCCCTTCAAGACCGTTGTCAATGCAGCATGACGTCGTACACCAGGTGAAGGTTAAAGAACCACTTTTGAATCGGCTGGAGTTCTGTGAAAGCATAATCGATCGAGAATTCAAAGTGCTCGTTTCTGCCGTTGTTGCTGTGGAAAAACATTCTTTGCGGCTTTGACTGTCCAAAGTTTTTCCATTCCTTTCACGGTATGCACTAGTTAGGGCTGAGATGACCTCTTTTGAAGCCAAATCAATCTTATTGAACACAAGCAAAAGTCGCTTGTCTGAAGAAATCAATTCTGAAAATTGATTTTAATTAACTTAAAATTTGAAACGTAGTTCATTTCTACAAAAACATCATCAAATACAATGTCCAGCACACCATCTTACAACTTACAATTCACAACTTGGATAACCCTTCCTTTTATTAACAAATGGTATTTCAGCGAATTTAATAAAATTCCCGTCAGATTCACAACAGAAGTTATTATAGTTTTAAGAACCTTGACATAGTTCCAGTTTATTCAATTGGTTCAATATGAAGGATTCCATCGAAGATGCATCCAAATGTGCTCGTCTGCTCAGTTGTTCCACTTCGGGACTTGTCGAATCGACGACCAAAATCAATATGTCTGATTTTTCCGACCTTCAGAATCATTTACAAGATCAACAAAATTTACAATCAACTTTACATCGGGTGGCAAAAGCAATATTGCACTATTAAATGGTTTAAAGGCAACATTATCTTTAAAAGTCTGTAGGGATCAAGAACTTATAATTAAAACAATGGCCCAATCTGAACATTTTTAATCAGCTACCATTTTCCAATCACAAAAGGATAAAACACAGAATCATTCAATACTCAAGAGGTGTCACAAGTATTTTAATTAGCTTAAAATATTAATTAATTAATTAATTAATTGAGTATTTAAGAATTAGGTATTTTAATTAATTTAATCAATTTAAAATCTCAATTAACTATTTTAAAATCTTAATTAAAGAAGAACCAAACTTGTCGTAAGCTCTTTCTATTCCAATCTTTTCCACCTCGTCCGGAACATTTCTCCTGAGACCAGCCGTGTCGCTAAGAAGGACTTGATGTCCCTCGACATTCAAGGGCACTTCGATGACGTCCCTTGTTGTTCCGGCGTGCGAGGTCACAATCGACACTGGTCTTTTGCCTGAGTAGTGAGAATGTTTTAACGCGATTGTACTTAACGATTTAATGACTAGTTAAGAGACAAAAAAGTTATTGTTCACCTTAACAGAAGAAGATTAATGTCGGAATGAGATTGCATTTTACAATTTAAGAACATGCTGATTGAAGTAACAAGTTAATAACTTACAGAGGCTGTTGAGCAAACTGCTTTTGCCTACGTTTGGTTCGCCGACGATGCACACCTTGAGCCCGTCCCTGATCTTTTCGTACATTCCTCCATTCTTCAGGTGGCATTCCATCTCGTCCATCAACGATATTATATTTTTTTTCACTGAGAAAAATTATAAAATTGTTTACTTGTTAGTTTTTATTTCATTTTTTTTTTGTAATAAAATGCACTTATACAACATTTTTTATGTTTTATTTATGGCTCAAGTAAATTTATATTATTTGAGATTCCTTAAAAGTAGCAATATTCAACTTATTTGAAACGACACTTAACGACTTTATTAAAGACAGCAACATCGACCTTAACGAATTAATCACAGCAACATCGACCTGCCTCGAAGATCTCCTCTCCCATGTTTTCCTCGTCTCCAAAATCGATGAAGGCCTCAATATGTGCCATGCCCTGTCATTATTTAAAATTTCATTTTACTAAAACTTAGCTTCTTTATGAGAAAAGAGTTTCAGGTCATATATCACATTATAATATCTGAATATAAACTGGGCAAGAATATAATTATCATTTAGATAGCAATGACTAGACAGCCCATAAATTCAATATTTCAACAGCGAGAGAACACAAAATTGGTTAAATAAATGCAAAATAAAAATGTCATTTTCAACAAGTGAATGACAAAACATCTAAAAATAATACTTTAAAAAAAATTACTGATCCCACAGCAATCATGGAAGACAAAGATGTGTCTGACCATGTCAAGCTATTCAGCAACCAACAAACCTTAAGCAGTTCATCAGACCACCTGACAAAGAGATCCTTAGAAACACCTTCCATCAGTTTCAAGGCCTGCCTCCTCTGCATTTCGTTCTCAGCATTCAACAGGTCGCCCAGACCTTCGACTTGTGTCAAATCGACTTTACCATTTTCGAACGACCTGTTGCAAGTGTTGTTTATCACTAATTTAGATATACAAATCTGTACAAATCAAGATGGTTTTGAATGTAACATTCAGTGATAATAAAGATTAGGCAGTAATATTTAAGTAGTTGTCAGCAAAGTTGAAAGGCAATGTGCTTTGCCTACCTTTTGATGAATTCACCTGGTAGAGCTTGCCTAAAATCAGGTAATGACGAAAGTGCGCTGTAAATTTGTTTTATGATAGCAGGACCTCCATGAACATGCAATTCACAGACATCTTCTCCAGTTAAGCTATTAGGACCTTTACGATACGAGCTTTATAGTTAGCAACCAACATTTCAAATAATAATAAATAGTAAAATACATTTAATTAGTAAATTTACCAGGAAACCAAAGAACCAATCCTTTGTCTATCTGCTCCTTGGATGAAGGATGGTAAATCCTTTTTAAGAGCATTTGTTTATTATCAAAAGTTTGGTTTTCGCATCGTGTCATGCCGGTAAGCACTTTAATGGACGACGAGCCAGATATTCTAAATACAGCAACTCCACTTTTTCCAGCTCCGGAGCAAAGTGAAAAAATTGTTGATCTTTTTACGTCGCATGTTGAAACAAATCTTGATAACTCAGATGCCTTGAAAAATAACCTGCGAAGCATCATCATTTGGCTGGTTCGCACTGTTTATTTTCATCAGATTCTTAGGATCACAGTCAAGTTTAAAAGTGAATATCTAGTTATTTTAACAATTTGCTTTAGCACTAAAGTTACATAAAAATGTTTTAATTATTATAAAAAAATATTTTAAAACGTTTAAAAAAATGCATGCTTTAAATATTTTTGTCTAAAACTTCCGAAATCTATCATAGTTTGTAACTCCTTTTGCAATGTAAGTAAATTTAGACATGTTTTTAAAAAATATTAAAAATTACAATGAATTTGAATTACATGAACTCGATGACCCAATTGATGGTATTTCCGTTTTTATGAGTAATCCGTTGTGTAGTTTTTTGTAGCTTAGAGAGGCCGATGCGGTATTATGGGGTGTTAACGTAACGAGTTTAATTTGTAAAATCAGAATAAAACAAATCAAAGTATGTCCAAATTTTGCATCCTGTTGTCAGTGGTTATACTTGTCAGCGGCTTCTGTGTTTTTCTGAGCGTGAGTATGTTTAAGAAATATTCTCGCCGTCGTTTTGATGTGATTCCTTGGATTAAATTATTATTTTACTTTGGAATAGCTGGCATTTTGCATTTCTAAATATGTTTTAAGACGATATTTATCGAAGATATCGTCGTGCTCCACTTAACATATTTACCCTGCATGTCTTTGTTATTTCTTGTAGCCTCTATAACATGATTATATCTTTCTTAATATCTTTTCTATACATTCTTTCCGAGGCATACATTTTTGATTTGATTTTTAAATGCTTTGCATTAATTTGACTTGAGATTATCTAATGTAATAAAACAAAATTTTCATGAATATGAATGAGCACATTTGTATCGTGTGTGAGTATTTCACCTTGTGCATCACATCCATTATTTGGCCTAAAAGCATTTTCACACCTCTTTTGTGTGAGATTATTTAATGTAGGGCAAACCATAATTTCAAGAACAGGCACATTTACATTGTGTGTAAAGATTTCATCAACATTAACTATTTGGCATCAAAGCATTTTCACATATTTTTTTGTGTATTAAATACAAATTAAATAAAGCAAGCTAAAATAACATCTGCGCTGCTTATCAGTAACAAGAACATTGTTAACTCTTATTGGACTCTTATAAATCTTAAAGTTGTTTTTACATAATTGTTTTTTTCTTAATGTTTAAGTAAATACTCTCATCTAAGTAGATTGCTAATTGGTGAATAAAATTGTCCTTTTTTTTTTATGACTGAGCATGTTCTGTGGCAGAAATTGCATCAAATCTCTTTAAAACACATACACTTGTCCAATTAAACCGTGTGAGAGCTGTGAATTGAGCAATTTGCCATTCAAGGCAGTTGGATAATCTCTTCCTACTCATTCTGCAACAGTGGTGAAAAGTATTTGTAACCTGAGACCTGCTTGATTGCCTTGTGAAGATGATGATGATGATGATGACTAATAGGCACTTATCACTTAAGCACCTATTTGTCTTTATCTTTCCATAGCTTTATAAGCTATTTGTATTTAATCTGCCAAGGCCTAGATTTAGTTTCTTATCTGATAAATTTCTATCGTCCCAGTTTCACAGGGCACATGAGATAAATAAAGATAAATAAATAGCCTAGTTTTATTTAAATTAATCTGATTACTTCAAAAAGATTTTCTTGCGAGATTGCACAAGTTTCGAAATTTGTGTTTAATAATTACAAAAACAATAATTGTAAATTGTTGATAACGATAATACTACAATGAATGCCAATCAAAGTACATTTATTACATTACCCATCAAGCATGCCAACATAGTCCGACAGTCGAAGGGCCAATCGAAGGTCACCCCGAAGAGCAGACGACTCCAAACCACGACGCAAAGTGTAAGTTCAACGAGTAAACTTTCCTACCCTTTGAGGTAGCATTAATACCAATGAACGACAGTAAAAGCAATAGTTGCTACCCCTGGGATGCGACTGACGACGACGAGACAACAACACTGTACAAATGGTTGAGCACTCCAGATGCTCATGCTTATGGTGCTTTGTAGATAAACATTATAATTGTTATTATTATTATTATTATTATTATTACTATTTCTAAAAGAATTAAAAAATAAAAATATTAAAAGGTTTTATTTGCTTCAGGATTACTTTTTCGACGGGAGCGGGTATGGTGAGTCTGGTTTAGATCCGAATTTTGATGACACCGAGGGAGGGGACAACGAAGATGATGATGATGATGATGATGATTACCTTGGATCTGGCCTGGGTTAGTTCAATGCCTCCTTGACATGACACTTAGACGTCATCTGTTTCTTTTGATGTCTTGTTGGAACAAGCCAGCCGAAATTTTGTTGCTTAATTTATGTTTCTCATGTTGTTATTATTATTATTATTATGAGTTTTATATTTTTCCTTTAACTTAAAATCAGAAAAAAGCACCATTGATAATAGAAGTAATTAATTAAATAACTAATTACTAAACTATAATAACTAAAATAAATAATTAAATAATTGAACATGGCATTACCTATTCTTAATCAGTTGATAGATTCTGTCTCGATGTTTATTCTGCATTGCTTATGCTAACTTAATGCTCCGAGCGGGGTTTTCCATTTGCCCACCATCCTCCGGCTTAGCCCCATGGGAAATTCTCCTGATGCTCTATTAGTAAGTTGCCGCCAGATGTTACTCTCACAATGATGATGAAGGGTTCTCTCAAGTTCTGGTCTCGTTTGTTTGATTTTCCTGCCGAAACGTCTGTTGGTTAAATTAAGTTTGGCTTAGCTTTTGAATTTACATTAGTGAAATTATTACTTTTCTTAAATTAAAAAAAATCGTCGTCTAAATTTTTCCAGACTTCAAAACTTCTCGCACGGAACCTTCCTCTACCGTTACTCCTCTCGTGCCCACGTCGACGACAACGCAACAAACCACTTTCTCCACCTTGACCCAGGTCACGGTCGACGTCGAACCGACGGAATCCCCGGTTACTTTGGAGGCCGTCGTTCATAAGGAGGTGGTGAACGAGCACAAAGCCGGTCCGTCCTCGAACAGCACGGAGTTACCGGCAAGTACCACGGACGGTACGTCAGACCCTCGACTATCCACCCTCCACTTTGCTCCGAACTCGACGACTTCCGAAGCATCGTCATCGTCATCGACGTCGTCAACTCCCTCGACTACGCCGTCGGCAACCGCGTCCACTACCACTTCGACGACTGCACTGCCGACAACAATCACCACGGCAACAAAGACGACTCGAGCGACGACATCCGCTGTTCCGCCCGTTCCTACGAGCAGAACGTCTCATCGTCCTGCCCGTCGAACCACAACAACAACAACAACAACAACAACGACGACAACAACAACCAGGAAGCCTGCGACGAGAACAACAACCTCGTTCAAGGACGACGATCTGGACGGTGGCGACGATGACGATGCCATTACTGACTTGGACAACAATCTCCATCCGACCATCCATCCAGGAAAAGGTGGGATTTTTTTGTTTATTATCTTTTTATTATTTTTAATGTCCACGGATTTCTTAGAATCATTAGAGCATAAAGTATAATTAATTAATTGATAACTTGTACAATTAAGTGCTATGCACAAACAGCTTACCTAGTTAGTGACCTCGGTTTTTATCGCAATTGCATGGTAGTTTTGTAGCATTTACTAATGTTAACAAGCATGCTTTCAGACATCGGTTAATTGTTTTTTTCCACATTTATTAGCATTAACTAACAATTATTGACTTTCATTAACATCCGTCTGACTTGGTTTGATCGTTTCGTTTAAAAGATGCAGACGCCGGGATTTCGATCGACAAACAAGAGGAGGACACGAACGAGTTGCTATCCAACCTGCCCGTCATGTACAGGGTCTCGAACCTCCCCAAGCTGGCTTTCCTCAGTCAGTCTGGTGTGTTGGCAGGTAAATGGTTCAACTGTCCTTGGAATAATAAAAATAATAATAATAATAATAACAACAACAATAATAATAATGATAATTTCACTTGCAACTTGACCCTGTCCCGTTGCTGTTGCATTTGTAGTTTTAATCGATGACGTTAAAACGTATAAGAAGGCTCTGAGCATTAAAATAAAATAATAATAATTTTACAATACAATTTTTTGCCATGCTCGTCAAAAAAGTGTGGAATTTAAACTTACCCCTTCTTGTTTCCCTCTCTCGTTCTACCAGGCATCATCGCCGGATCGATCGTGGTACTCTTGTGTCTGGTCCTGTTGATCATGTTCGTCGTCTACCACCTCAAGAGGAAATCGGAGCCAGCGTTCGACAGATCCACCAGGTCTCCGGTCAAGGCGGGCTACAAGAAGGCTCTGGACAAGGACATTTACGGTTGAAGGACGAGGGGCGGTTGAAGTCCGTTTCTCCGGGACGAATCGTTGGCGCCGGCGATTCTTAACGTAGATCGAAAGAGTCTGTGTTTTAGAAAGTTTACAATTCTCAGCTTTTTACACGTACTTCAAAGTATTTTTCATTTACAAACACCAGTGTCGCATTTCACGCAAGAGTTTAGCTGTTTGTTTGTGATGATGATGATGATGATGATGGTGGTGATGATGATGCTCGTGTTCACAGATGTTTGTCTGCGTGTGCGCACTCTAATGAATCGTGTTTTCGATCTTATTGTTGTTCGATTTCTTCTTGAAATGTTTTAGGATCTTACGAACCCGGCGGACGAGCGGTGTGAAACCTCGTCATTGCGTTTGTTGTGCATCATCGCTGTTGTTGTTGCTGTTGTTGTTTTGAAGACCTGAGTATTTTTATATTCAAAATGTCTGTCGCGTCATAGCTTTTACATTTTGCAAGGCCTCGTCCGTTCATTCATCCGTTCGCTTCTATCGGCCAATCAGATCGCGATGGCAGAATTGCCGTTTAACAATCCCATCAGATGGCATAAGTTATGATTTTACTGGCACTGTCCTTTGCAATGTTTTAGTTTTACATTTTACATTTTAGCTGATCTTTTAGCCAATCGATGATTTTAAAATATTTTCAATCTACGGAGATCTCTCATTTAAAAGTGAAATTAATCCACAATTTGCTCAGTCTCTTGTGTCTCCAAGGTTTCGTTTGTTTTGTCGACAACAACAACGTCCCGAACGAGTCGCTTGCAAGAAGTACATCGACTTTGCCATTCAATCAGATTCATTCCTAGGCCGTACGAAGTCTAAGTTTGAAATGAATAATTAATTAAATAACATATTAATTAACTAATCATGCATGTTTTTTCTACTTTTATTGTTATTAAAGTTAAATTGGAACCAAACAATTGGATGTTTGAGATGTTTTAATGTGCTGTGCTGGTTCTACCTCTTAAAAGAACAGTCATCAATGTTGTTGGGATTGCTGTGTTGATTTGTCGTTGTTGTTGTTGTTGTTGATGATGATGATGATTATGTGTTGTTGCTGTCGGGATGAGAATCCAGCAGGCGCACTTGATGCGAACAGCGCCAGGCTTCTGCGGTGGTTATGATGATGATGATGATGACTTGTGGTTCTAATTACCGCTCGTCAACTCACCGCTACGATTGATGGGCAACTCACCCTCGTCGTCGTCGTCGTCATCTTCCGCACCTGATTGGCTCTGAAATCTGAATGTCGAGACATTCACACAATTTCTTCTTCGTCTGTGTTCAAAAAGCGCTGAATTAAAAAAAAATCTTTTTTTTTTTTTTTAAATGGAAACTATTTGGCCTTGTAAGAAATAAAACACGTGATGTAGTTTTAAATTCCTGTCGCGAACTATTTCTGGCCTCCTTTCAGTCTCGTAATCAATGAATGAATGAATGGATTCGATGAATGAATCAATGAATGGATGAATGAATGAATTCAACGAATAAATGGGCCTCTGTTCATCTTTGTTTGCGCTAGTTTCGACCGCCAGTGAACATTCAATTGTTAACTGGAAGTCTAAAGACAGACAGACGGACGGACATATTTTTAAGTAATTTTTGTTCTCTGACAAATTGGCCTGCAATTCTGTGGAAGGACTTGAGAGCTTACGTTGCACTGAGAAAGGGGCGCTTTGGTACTCTGTGCTCGAGTTCTGATGCTGACAAGTGCCCGTTGGGTCGTCATGGTAACGTGATTGTTACCGTTGTTTAATTGTTGCAATCATCTATGGCGTAATTAGTGCAATTATTTATTATGGCATGATTAATGCAATTATCTACGGCGTAATTTGCGCAATTATTCAAGGCATAATTAACTAAGAGTTAATGCCAGCCTTCCTTAGAACAAGTGCATTGCTGCGTTGCGAATGCGACACAGTTATTTTTCGTTAAAGGACTCTCAAGAGATTACGATGCAAATACATAAATTTGTAATTACATAACATGCAATTACAGCATAAATATGTAATTGTAATTCTACAAGCATGTGTTGTTGTTGTGGTCGTCGTCATTGTCGTTGTCGTTGTTGTTGTTAAACATGTTTTAAACATTTGTGAAACAACAACAGCAGGTTTGCCGCCTCGATATAAATCATCTCGCATGTGAAGGGGCAACTAACAACTGATCTTTGTGTGTTTTCAGTTTAAGATTTCACTATAAGCTTGCCTAGCCATCGTCATTATACATATTCATTTGATTTAATTCTAATAATAGATTTTCTATAAATACTCGAAGGTCAAATGTCTGTTGCGCTATCACTATCATGATCGACATAATGCGAATGCATTGAACATTGATTATAAGGACAATCCAGCAGATGAAGGAGTAATTTAATTATAATTAAGTATAACTACATACTAGAGATATTATATTAAAAACTTATATTAACGAGTTTAACGCATATGAATGTCAAATAACTTATTTTGCAGATTAAAAATTATCGCGACCGTCACAATTGGTTGACACCAAACCATCAACCATGTAATCAATCATTTCAATCAAATTCTTTCACAGGTTCTTCCTTTTTACAACCAATTCTGGTTCGACAAAAATTAAGACAAGACTATAAATGCTGTATAATCAAAAGTGCCAAGTAATTAACCAGTAACTAATTATCAACTAATCATCCAGTTGCTTAGCAACTAGCTTAGCTCGCTAGTAAAACAAGGTAATCACCATTGGCCATCAACAACAGCAACAACAACATTTGATACTTCCTAGAAACTCGAGTATTCAAGTTGAGTCAATTTGTTGCAAGTGCAAACACGCTCAAGTGAAGCTATTTGGTGTTGAGGAACTCGACAGAACTGAGCTGTATTGTTCTTGTATTTTATGCAACATGGAGTCTCGTATATGGGACGACAACAACGACAACAGCAGCAACAACAACGACAACAAAATGAAAATAATGAATGATCTTCGAGGATAAATTTTGTTGCCTCTCTCGGAGTTTTTATCATCGGAATCTCATCTCTTGGTCCCATCGATTGGACGTGAGTCAATCTCGTCATCCTTCTCATCTTCTTTATTTATCGGCGACGAAGGAAAAGTTTCAGGAACAACAGACATTCAGTCGCAATTGTTGTTGTTGATACGAGCCTGCACGAACGAGTATTTGTTTCACAGACACGACAAGAAAGGGCGCGTGATTGAGACGACTGGGCGTTCGAAATTAATTCAAATCTCTTCTTCTCGGAATTCGGTGCTCAATTTCTGTCTTCTTCTTTCGTTCTTGCTTCAGTTTTTTTTTTTTAATCTTTTTTTGAGGGGACCATCGTTTTAAAGAACCAGAAAGTCGTCCCGTCGAGGGAAAGTCGTAGGGGATGGCGGATGGCAGGGTGCCTCACTACATGGAACCCACTAAAGTCTCCAAGATCAGAGAGTCGTGCAATAGGGAAAGGTACAACGCGAACCTCGTTCTCACATTCACGTCGGAAAAACAGACCGGAAGTGTAACGGAAATCCGCGCAATCAAAGTGGGTGCGTTTTGTTCATTTCGGTGAATTGATTAATTTCAGAATGACGATATCTCTGATTGATCACTTGAGCTGGTGATGGTGATGACGTTGACGAGGATGACGACGACAATGATGATGAGGATGATGACGATGATGGTTATATGATAATTGTTATAAAGGTCTTGATTGTTTATTTCAATTTGTTGAAAACCAACCTTTGAAATATTTTTCTCGTGAGAGTTGAAATTTGCATTCTAAAAAAATCATTAATTAATTAATTAACGCTCGTTTGGTAATAATTTGCTAATATTCTTTTCGGAATTTCGATGAGACTTTGAAAATTAATAATTCTTTTCTTTTGAGTATTTTGCAAACAATCTCGAGTGCGCTTTGGCATGTTCTTGGCACCTGCATTTCAAGATTCCATCAAATCCTGTATATTTATAGACGCATATTATTATTATTACTATTTAATATTAATAGGCACAATATATTATTATTTATTTATAGGCACATATTATTCTTTCAAATTTCGCAATCGAAAAGATATAATTCAGATTTTATTTAATTAAGATGTGGTCAATGATATTAATAGTAATTACCACATTATTGATATTATATTTATAATTATCAAATGTTTCATTCATCATTTCGTCAAAGAATAACTCGCTACTCGATAATTTTCCAATTTCATTTTTAAAATTTTCAAATTGCCC
The DNA here is from genome assembly GCA_021613335.1 of Whitmania pigra. Lineage (NCBI taxonomy): Eukaryota > Metazoa > Annelida > Clitellata > Hirudinida > Haemopidae > Whitmania > Whitmania pigra. Next base: position 2,192,385 of record JAJTWR010000398.1, on the reverse strand, counting down.
TCAAAAAACCCAGGAAAAATTAGCTGAGATAAGGAATCAATGGAAGAATTTTGATTTAAGAGTTCAGAAATGAACTGAAGTATTATTAAGCAATGCATAAAAATTCGTCAAAGTTGATATTAAAAATGCATTGCTTTTAAAGTGATTTAATTTTAATTGAAATTGAGAAGGTTAGAATAATTTTAATGGATTATAAATGATTGAAATGTATTGGAAAATAATTGATTTGAATGAACTGATAAATAATTGATTGAAATGAATTGAACAATAATTTATTGAGGTGAATTACCAAACGTATATCAATTGTTATAACCAGTGCCTCTGAATATTCTTCAACTTGAAGAAATGACAATTATTCTGCTATCTTTTGTGACGAATGACCTGGGAATGTTTTAAATTGATTTTTTTTTGTGCAGGATTCAAGAACCGTAATTTTTTAAGTAGGAAGTGTAATTAATAATAATAATAACAACAATAACAATAACATAACAATAACAATAACAATACAATAACAATAACAATACAATAACAATAACAATAACAATAACAAGAACAATAACAATAACAATAACAATAACAATACAATAACAATAACAAGAACAATAACAATAACAATAACATAACAATAACAATAACATAACAATAACAATAACAATAACAATAACATAACAATAACAATAACAATAACAAGAACAATAACAATAACAATAACAATAACAATAACAATAATAATAATAATAAATAATAATAATAATATAATAATAATAATAATAATAATAATAATAATAATAATAATAATAATAATAATAATAATAATAATAATAATAATAATAATAATAATAATAATAATAATAATATAATAATAATAATAATAATAATAATAATAATAATAATAATAATAATAATAATAATAATAATAATAATAATAATAATAATAATAATAATAATAATAATACTAATAATAATAATAATAATAATAATAATAATAATAATAATAACAATATTAGAGATATTAAATTTAATAGGACTTGTTTGTATTTACGCTCAAGGTATTCAGTATTTCTGAAATCTTCTTAAAAATGTCTTTAGTAGTTAATGTAAACGTTTCAAAACTGAAAAATTAAAAATTAAAATTTTGCCATCCGAGTTTATTTATCGATTTAATATAATATTTAATATAATATTCAATACAATATTTAATATAACAATATTTAACACAATATCATGACCAATTCAAGACTAATTTATTAACAGAAGGTAGACTAGTACATTGCTTACTTAAAACTCGTAATTGTCTCTTAATTAGAATTTCAAATGGCCTTGGCTTGTTTGCTTGAACTGCAGGAGTCTGAGCCACACTCCAAAGACGAGTATAAACGTCTGCTTCTTAAGGCGCGTGAATTGGATAGAATTGAAATTAAACTTAGGAGGAAGTTGCCGGGTAGCGACTGTAATAATTTCCAAAGTTTTTATTAATAGATTGTTCTGAAAGTTTTGTGAAATTTAAAGAAAAAATATCACTTAACGATTTGATTTCTTAAAAAAAAAATTATGACTCTTATAAATTATTTAAAAAGGTTTTTAATAATTTCTTTCAGGGTGGAGGACGCATGCCAAAAGACACACCAAGAAGGGACAATTGTGACGAAGCCATGGAAGACTTTCCAGCAGCGGATGAATACATGGAAGAGGTGGAACTACTTTTGAAATATCCAAACACCACGTTCAAACTGCCATCCTGCCAGGACAAAATTCTTAAAACCGATTGCTACCACGTTACCAAGAGAACAATAGACAAAGAAACGTCGAAGATAAAGGACACGAAATCAGCCGACAGAAGACACAATTCATCATTTGAATTGCTGCCTCCTCTGCTGCTAGCATCCGATGGATCAACCAGAGAAGTCTTGAGCAACCGATCAACCGCGAAAGAGAAACAGCATCAATCAGAGACTGTCAAATCAATCATATCGAGTTCAATCCAAATGGATTGCAAACTTTCTCCGAAGCACATGGACAGCAGTCACTTCATCCAAAACACTGGAGACCCTCTAAGTCATCCCAACTCCTCGAACTCAATCGGTTCCGTGAGCAGCGGCATCAACAACAACAACAACATCAACTACAACAACAACAATAGAACCACAACCTCACATTCCAAACAAAATCACTCTTTGAAATCTTCATCCAACCTTGGAAGTCTCCTGCAAATCAACCCTTCGCTCAGATTTCCTTTCCTCTCGAAAACAGCAACCAAACTTCCTTGTCTTCCCAAAGTTCCTGAAGTACTTTCCAGTTTTTCGTCGCAAAAAATTCAACGCGTGGAAGGAGCGGGAGGAGGTGATGATCATTTATTAATTTATTAATTTATTAATTAATTTATTATTTATTATTCATATTTTCAAGTTCAGAAGTTTTTTTAAATAAATTTTATCAGTTGTTTTATCAGTTAGTTATCAGTTAGTTAATAACGAATTTATATATATTCAAACTGAAGTGGAGAAATAAGTAATAATTAATAATATGTTAACATTGAAATCAATTACCATTGTCGCACACAACCCATTGAATTATTTTGTTTTGCAGTGAATTGCCTGAAATGCTTGACACAAACTCCTGCCGGAAGTTCATTGCAAACGCGCCAAGACGATTTGGAACAAAAGGTTTGTTTCTGCTTTTGAGGCAACATTTTGGAACTTAAATGTGTTTTAATAAATTTTAATTCGTTTTAATTTCTTTAACTTCGCTTAACTTAAATACGTTTAAATGAGTTTACATATGCCTAATTACGTCTGCATTTTATTGATTAAGTCCCTCGGGTGGGTACCTAACTCTTTTATATTAATTAATTAATTATTAATTATATTAATTATTAATAATTTTTGTCTGACTATTTTTGTTTTAACTCAATATTTATTATAATGTTATGATGATTCTGAAATTATTCTTTATAACTTTATTGAAATATTTATCTTTAATCCAGTTATTTTTCAGTCATATTCAAAATATTTACCTAAATGATTTACTAACCATTAATAAACTTTTTATTTTTTCTACAAATTTAATAATAATAATTTTCAAATAATTCAATAATAAGCTCATAATAAGTGAAATTCTAAATTTCAAAAGGAGAACTTAAACATGAGAAGCATCCATTCGAGCAGTGGAAGTTCGTCGTTCGAAAGGAGATTGAACGAGGAGCGAAACACTCTAGAAGGTAAACAAAACGAGCAGACGATTCCAGCATCATCAGCCGATGACCGCCAAATTCAAAGGCGTCTTTTTTCTGACCACACGTTTTCGTCGCTGCAAAAGATTCCATCGAAAAGGTGGACTCCCGTCTGTCGCCTCAAAAACTTTCCAAACAAAAGACATTTCCACTGCGATAGGAAGCTATTGACGAGGGAAGGATGGAATAATCATCATCATCATCATCACCACCACCACACCAACAACAATTACAATGCAAACGCAGCGCATACAAAACAGCAACATCAACAACAACAACAACAACTGCATCCGATCAACAACAACAAATGCAACTTTTCAAACCAGCTGAGGTCTACGAAAATCTACAGTCAATCGTGGAACACTCTGAAAGAGCAGACGAATCTGGACGAGGAAATTTGGAGGCGGGAAAGAATTTTTGAATGGGTGACGTGTGTCAACCAAGTGGCTCAACACCCCCCATCAGCTGAGGAAATTAGGGACGACTTGCCCCAAACTGCATTTCTTGTCATTCACCAGGATGATAGTGATTCCGTGTTTTATTAATGAATATTTATGAGACATTGATTCGCCAACCATGTTTGTTTGTTTTATTTATTGGTCTTAGAAATAATAACTTTGTTTTCGTTGTTGACAAATAATATTTTTAATTATGCCCCGATTTTACGAACTCCTAATAATCTGGAAACATCTCAGCAATTGAGAGCGTTTTCCTTGCTTTGTAAATGATTAAATTTATTATTATCCATTATTAAACTTTAACTATTTAACTTTTACAGTCCGACATCACGATATATTTAATCGCAAAAGTTTTTTTTTGTCTTTTTTTTTTTAAATTTATTTAATTTGTTTTCTTCTGCTTTTTAAAAAAAAAAAAAACCTCACTTCACGAACGTGTGTTTGGCAATCTCCGGGATTCAAAATTACTGCCTTAGAGGAAGCAGCCAGTTTGTAACTCGAGCCGGTTGCCGTGGAAACGAACGAACGTCGAGATGAGAGGAGGAGAAGAAGAAAACAAAACATAAAAACAAAAAAAAAACAAAGCAAAACATTGTTCGAGACGAAAAGTGAACTCGGCTCGGAAGCTTGAATTTTATAGCAATAAAAATCGGAAAGATGCCCTCGGCAGGTGGCAGTAAAGAATAGTTCAGCTGCAGAAGGAATTATAACATGGTAGTGGTTTATCGTAAATTTCGAATTTCTTCGGAAACTTCTGCTGTAGACACGCTTCTGTTTGGAGGTCGTCGAGTGCTTCAGTGGAGGACTTCTTCTGCCCCATGGTGGTGGATGAGAGAGACAACTGAGGAGTTAAGGGGAGATGGTGGTCGTCGAGAAGATGTTGTTGTTGTTGTTGTTGTTGGTGATGGTGATGGTGGTGGAGAAGGTGATGTTGTTGATGGTGAAGATGATGATGATGCTGATACTGGAGATTCTGTTGAGATTGTTGCTGGAGTTGTTGATAGCCCTGAGCCGGTACTCCGTAGATGACGAGTTTTGACTGAGAGTTTTGAGCAGCGGCATCGTCCAGTGTTTTGTGGTGCCTCTGACAGCCGGGCGTCCACTTGCCTGGACCATCGCAGGATTCGAACTCAAGATCGTTGGATCGCGAAAGATTTTTGTTCATGTGGACTTTGACTTCGTATTGAAGGTTCCTTTT
>JAJTWR010000398.1:2132500-2182500 GCA_021613335.1 Whitmania pigra | reverse complement strand
GCATTCAACATAAAATTAAGCATTTTTTTTAGTTCTCAAAAATATTTCGAAAGAGAAAAAAGAAATTCTGTTGACAAATTTGATACTGAAAAGTTGGAAAATTTTATGGAAAAGTTGACGAAAGTCTTTTAAATTATTTAAATGAAAATTATTCTTATTATAATTTAATTTAAAAAAAACATATTTCTGTAATTTTCAATTCAAAAATAATTATCTTTTTACTCATTTTTTCGTGGACATAATTTAACAAATAATCTAAAATTATGTTGTCGTCGAAAGTTGTCGCCGTTTGTCGCTGTAATAGTTATACTTTTACAGTTTTCGAAATAAACACTTTACAGACATTGCATTCAAACGAACAACCAACGCAAGTGTAAATTTGGAAAATTGCAAAATTGGAAATTATTCTCAGAATAAAATAGAAAAAGAAATTCTCAGAATAATAAAAAAAAAAACGTTGACATTTTCATTCTAACACGTGACTCTGCGGTCACAATGGAACAAGAAATGTGGGAAGGCTGAAGAGAAATGGCCTCCATAAATTCAGAGTTGGAGATAAGTGATTCGAGATTTGTGATTTTTCCAGCCACAAAAAAAAAAACAAAAAGTGGAAATTAAAATCTCGTAATTCGTTGGCAATTAAAACTGTCTTTCTGCGTCGATACAAATGCAGTTAATTTTCAACTCAACCAATTTAGGGAATACTTTGGTTGTTTGGTGGCGATGATGACAGTGATCGTTTATGATGAAGATGAAGAAGAAGATGATGATAGTGATAATTGATGGTGATGATGACGATCATTATCATCGTCGTCATCTTCATCATCATCATCATCGTCGTCGTCGTCGTCGTCGTCGTCATCAACAACAACAGCATTGACATGTCATTAGGGATGTTCTTTCGCTCCTCATTATCTCAAGTATGAAAGGACCACACATCCAAATCAGCGTTGCTAATGGATACGGAAAAATAATGGAATGAATTATTATTATTATTATTATTATTATATTATTATTATTATTATTATTATTATTATGATTATTATTATTATTATTATTATTATTATTATTATTATTATTATTATTATTATTATTATTATTATTATTATTATTATTATTATTATTTTATTATTATTATTATTATTATTATTATTATTATATTATTATTATTATTACTATTATTATTATTTTTATTTTATTTAATTAGTTTATTTCTGATATTATGACTAATGTAGGAATAATTTGTAATGACTACTTAAAAAAAATTGTTACTAATTAATCTCTTAATTAATTCAATATTGTTAATAATGGCAGTGACGATGACGAAGTTGCTGCATGACGACGAATGAATTATTTTTCAATTAACGGAATAAGCATTAATAATAAAATTATTCCGAATAAATAACAAAATAAACATTAATAATAAAAAATAAAAATATTCCGAATAAATAACAAAATAAACATTAATAATAAAAAATAAAAATATTCCGAAAATAAAAACCGATCTGCCGAATCCAAAATTTCTGGAAATAAAAAAATAAAATAAAATAAAAAAAATAAAAAAAATCTTTTCTTATTAATTTTTTTTTAAAAACAATTTTTGAAACAATTTCGTTTCAATGTAAAAAAAAAAAATTATTATCACCGAAAATAGCTCGTTCGTGCTGAAAAACACCTTTTTTTAAGTTTGAAATTCATCATGTCTGCTTAATAAGGACATTTTGAAGCAGGTAATTGCAATATTAATGATAACGATGATGATAAAAATGATAGTGATGATGATGACGATGACGATGATGATAATAGTAATGATGATGACGATGATGTAGTAATGATAATGATAAAGCTAAAGCTGACGATAATGATGATGATATCGGTAATGATAAATTTGACGATGGTAATGGTAATGACACTGATATTTGTTGATATATCATTATTCATGTCTTTATCACGCCACCTCGAATTATGAGAATACAAATTTAAATCTTAAACAACTTGAATAATTTAAATTTCAAATAATTTAAACTTGAATTAACCGTTTGCACGCGATTATTTGAAGAAGAAATTGTTCATCAAAGACTTTCTTAAATTACCAAAACGATCAAATCTATAAATAAAATTCATTTTCAGTTTGTGTATTATAATATTGCGATCAAAATGACATGATGATGATGATGATGATGATGATGATGATGATGATGATGATGATGATGATGATGATGATGATGATGATGATGATGATGATGATGATGATGATAATAATAATAATAATAATAATAATAATAATAATATAATAATAATAATAATAATAATAATAATAATAATATATAATAATAATAATAATAATATCTAACCTTAGAAATTACGCAACACAAGCGTAGCCAATAAAATAAAATAATAATTAATATTAACACTAATAAAAACATCGTTAGAAAAAAAATAAACATAAAACTACTTAAAGTAGTAATTTAAAAAAAAAAAAATTAAAACTAACTAACACTAGTTTCGTTCAAGTTTCATACTTAAATTCCCACATCCGTAAGAGTCAAGTATTTAACTCACCGTGTGTGCAGTTATCCATTTTTCCAAACCACGAATTTCCCTGACAGACGATATGCCAGACTTGAGAAGTGAGGTTACAACTGACCACAGCCGTATCTCCTTCCCTCCTCAGTAGGATGGAGGACCCTGGCAAGACAGGGTCTGAACAGCCCATGGCTTATCGACCGAGGGATGAAATTCAATTCGATTTAATGGCAAATGAAAATAAATGTATGAATGAATAAATAAATAAACTGATTTATATTGAATTAATGTCCTCCATTCGTGGAGAAACTTAAAACTTAAACTTCGTAAATTTGAAAACAGACAAAACTGTTTTTGTTGACAGTGGACGATGATGATGACGATGTCTACGATGGTGCTGGTGGTGGTGGTGGTGATGATGATGATGAGATGATGATGATGATGATGATGATGATGATGATGATGCTGATGATGATGATTGATGATGATGATGATGATGATGATGATATGATGATGATGATGATGATGATGATGATGATGATGATGATGATGATGATGATGATGATTGATGATGATGATGATGATGATGATGATGATGATGATGATGATGATGATGATGATATGATGATGATGATGATGATGATGATGATGATGATGATGATGATGATGATGATGATGATGTGATGATGATGATGATGCTGATGATGATGATGATGATGATGATGATTGATGATGATGACGATGACAGTAGTTGACAGTTGAGAAATGAAACAACAAGAACAAACTGCACGGAAAGTTTTAATTCCACGAAAAGCACAAAAACATGTTTCGTTTGTTTAATTTTTTTATCAAATGTTGTTGTTGTTGTTGTTCATTTTTTAAATAAACATCGCAAATGCAGGACATAAAATCACTCCGCCAGCCAACTAGGCGCAAATATCAACCTTCGTATTTCAAGAGGAAGTTTACGACTTGACCTTCTCGTTCGACATTCGTCAAGGTCACCTCGACTCGGTTGCCTTCCGATTGGTGGACGACTCGCTCACGTGACCTTCCTCCGCAAACGGTGAAATCAGAATGGTGTCCCACGTCCCTAACCTTGGCGTATACGGTGCACAGGTTGTTTTCGTGGGGGGTAGTTAGGGCCACCCCGAAGTCGTACAGGGTCAGCTGGAAAAATGTCAAAATGGGGTCAAAATGTTTCTTAGAATGTGTTAGAATTTAAAATTTGTTTGTGAATTATGTTAAAATTAATTTGTAAATTATGTTAAAACGGATTCGTAAAAAGCGGTTTTTGTCTCTCCTTGTTTAATCTTTGAAAGGTTCGAGCCTGATAATTTGATTTAAAACGCACCCGGCAAAGCAGACGACGACGACATTTCAGAGCTTTGACCGGGAAAGTTTGTCCTAATGAACATTTAAAAAAAAAAAAAACAACAAAAAATTAAACAAAAAATATAAAAAATATTTTTCAGAGATGAAAGAAACAAGTGAGAATGAGATGCGATTAAATTAAACTTTCCCGGAGTGTCGCTTTGTCATCTTCCAATTTGCCCGGGGCTCGCCATCCACGGTGTTGGGTGGAATCGGCCCCAGGTCACCGCTAATCATGCGCAGAAACGGAATTGTTCGATGGAATGTTAGAAGGAGGAAAGACTTGTCGATTCTCAGGCGCCCTCATTATCGCCCACTTTATGGCGTCTTGTTTGAATTTTCGTAAAAATAAAATAAATTAAAACAAAGTGAAATTGAAATGAAAGGGGAAAAAATAAAATTATGATTTTGTTCTTGGGAATAATTATTTCCTGTTGAAAGTATGACGTAATAAAACAAAAAAGAATAGTAATTTTAACGAACACAGACAACCGGAGGGGACAGTGATGGTTCTCTGCTTATCTGATTGTGGACAATTGAACTGAGGATTTGTGGGGTTGATAATCTAATAAATGGAGATTTAACATGGAGAAATATCTTAAAAAATCAAATTATTTATAATATAATTAATAAATTAGCATCTCAAATGATGACAATTTACATTTTAAAGTAAATCAATTAATTAATTAATTTTAATTAATGATAAACAACTTAATAAGAATAAATAAATAAGATTAATTAATTAGCATCAGACATGATAATAATAACAATAACAAATAAAATCTGAAGCTAAGAAATCAAAAGGGAGTCAGGAAGAAATTGTTGAAAATGTTTTTAAAAAGATTGGAATTTATTTATTTATTTATTTATTTATGCCTCGATGACATTTTCATCTAGAAATCGATGCATTGCCATCGTGCCGGAGCAAAGAGATGAAATGTTTATGATGATAATGATCGTGATGATAGTAGCCGCGATGCTGAGGATGATGATGATGGTGATGGCGACGATGATGATGATGACGATGACGACGATGATGATGATGATGATGATGATGATGATGATGATGATGGTGATGATGATGATGATGATGATGATGATGATGACGATGACGATGACGATGATGATGATGATGATGATGATGATGATGATGATGATGATGATGATGATGATGATGATGATGATGATGATGATGATGATGACGATGACGATGACGATGACGATGACGATGACGATGACGATGACGATGACGATGACGATGACGGTAGTAATGGCCCGATATCTGCCTAAATCTTCAGATATTAGAGCGTCTGACCAAGAATTTATATTTTATGACAACTTTGTGGAGCATATAACTTTGCTTGACGTCATTTTAAATTTCTCACCATAACGAAATTTTTAAAATTTTAGCAATAATAATAATAATAATAATAATATAGATTATATTATATTATATTATATTAATATATTAAATTTTAAGATAAGATAAAATTATATCCAGATAAAAAAATATAAATAAAAACAAACTCTTGCAGTTTCTTAATGAAAACCTGTAAAAACTTAACTTATAATTAATTGTAGATTATTTATTAAAATTAATATTTTATTTAGTCATAAATAATCTTCAGTAGACTTTTGGACGATAAATGAGAAGTGTTGAATTATTTTAATTGCACGATTTAAAATGATTTAAGGAATGTAATTGAGTATTAATATATTATATATTATATATTAATATGTATAATTGAGTATTAATATGTAGTAATAATAATAATTAATATTAGTAATGAATAATAATTACAACTTCGATTCATCATTCCATTAAAAATATTTCTATTTTTCTTATTATCTATTAACCTAACGTTTCCAAACTTAGTCAGTACAAAAATATTAATTAACAAACTCAGGATTGCAAGATTTGTAAATAAATTAATTGATAAATTATGAAATGAATTAAATATGACCTCATTAAGTCGAGATGAAAAGAGGACGAGAGACAATCCAGGGAGTCATCTTGACATCATAAGATGACGTCATTAGATCACAGTTGCATCAACAACAAGGAGGACGTTTTCCCTCCAATAAGGAAAAGAATAACTTGGAAAAATCAAACTTGGAAAGGAAAAATGTCTAAAACTCTTTTCTTTGAACTTGACAAAGTTTTTGAATGTAAAGAGTAATTGTAAAAGAAACAACATAATAATAATAATATAATAATAATAATAATGGTAATAATAATAATAATAATAATAATAATAATAATAATAATAATAATAATAATAATAATAATAATAATAAATAAATAAATAAAACTAGAAAATAACAAGAAGAAGCCCTTAAAATCCACGAGTGGAATGAAACGAACTTCAGAACGAAACAAAACATTCACGGTGCATGGATGCATGGATGCACGAATTGCAATTCATCCGTTAATCGAGGAGTTGGTGCCCGTTCAAAATGACTCCATTTAAATGCTTCGGGCATTCGACGGGACTTTGCAAGAATTTATGAGACTATAAACATGGAAGACATTTTGTTTCAACCTTATTTTATTTCTCTTATTTTTTCACAATTTCGTGCTGAATTGTGCCCAGCAGTTCCAAGGTACTCCAGCAGATGAACATCCAGCGAATGAGTCGACAGCGAATGCCCAATTTTCCCGGTCAAAAAAACTCCAATTAGTTTAAAAATTCAAATTGTTCTACAAATTTCAATTTATTTCTAGCATTCCAATTGCTTTTAGAATTTCAAATGTTTTTTAGATTGTGCCAATTTTCTCTTTGTTTCGTCGAATATTCGCCGAAATGTTTGATTGTTTTCAATTGAGTTTTGTTTCTTATTCAATTTCACGCGCCATTTGCAACAACAATGAAAAGGGAAAATAATTTTTAACATTTAGAATTCAACATTTTACAAACAACAACAACAACAGCAACGACAAGCAGTATTTAAAGTTAAAAAGAAATGATAGTTGGTTTCCACCCATCAAGTTCCTCCGAGAGCATTTAATAAAATATCTATTAATAATTTATTTAATATAAACCTATTATTTCTAAGGAATTTTTTTTTACTTCAAACAGTCAACAACCTTCCTCTCAATCAAAATCAATCAATACCAATTAATCAATCGATCGTCCGCAAACTTAAAAACAACAGCAACAACAACAGCAACAACAACAACAACAACAGCAACAACAACAATAATAACAACAACAACAGCAACAACAACAACAACAACAACACATAAAAAAACAAACACCCCGATACCCTTCCAAGTTAAACGTGACCAGAAGCGCGAAGGAGCAAAAGAATCACAAATCAGACGAACCAAATGGTTGCTTATCGGTGACAGGCGTGACGCGAGTTTTACTCGAAAAACTACGAGAAATTAGCAGGTGCCCTTTCCAGGGAATGGTTCGGAATTGGCGGTTTCCCGAGGTGCAGTGGATGGAAAGAAGATGAACCTTCAGGATGTACGTTTTGGAGATGATCCCAAAGATTCCGAGGCAAGCAAATCAAACGACTTACGTCTTGGCGGGAATTCACAGTTCACACCTGGCGAGAAGGAATTGAGGTAAGGAGACTGAGGGTGCTCTAGAGGTGGAATAAATCAAGTATGGTGGTGATTAAAGATGGTACTGATGGTGATGATGAGTGCGGTAATTGTTGTAATGGCTGCGGATGATGCTGGTCGTGGTGATGGTGATACATGGTAATGATAATAGATGATGGTGGTAACGATGATAGCGATTACATTACGGATAGATGGAATGGCTTTGATGACTGTGGATGATGATAAAAGTTGATGGCAATTCCAGGCGGTGATGATAATGATTGCAAACGATAGCGCAGGTTGGCCGAATGGGTATTATGCCTGCTTACAGTCGTTTGGATGAGGCGCTTTAGAAATAAAGATATTATTATATATTATTTGTGATGATGATAATGATAATGATAATAATAATAATAATAATAATAATATAATAATAATAATAATAATAATAATAATACAGTCAGTAATAATAATAATAATAATAATAATAATAATAATAATAATAATAATAATACAGTCAGTAATAATAATAATAATAATAATATAATAATAATAATAATAATAATAATAATAATACAGTCAGTAATAATAATAATAATAATAATAATAATAATAATAATAATAATAACAATAATAATAATAATAATAACAATAATAATAACAGTAATGATTATGGATAATTCAATTCAATGATTCACCAGGGTGATGGTTGTTTATGGTGATTGCTGACGTCACCGCATGGTTCAGCACTTCCGAGTTCACTTTGCGCAAGTTTTTCCAGGACCTCAATTGGAAAGATGAAGAAAGCGGAAAAGAGTTTCATTCCGGGAAAGAACTTACGAATGTCTGGAGACGCATTAGCTTATATGAGACGACATTTTATTTTTAGAATTTTCTCATAAAAATATTTATTTATTTAATTAATTACTTTATTCATTAAGAAAAAACATAAATTTCTAAATAATCAATCTTTCCACTAGATAAATTGTTTTTAATCCATTATTTCGTGACTTTCTCATGAAAAAAAATTAAAGAAAAGTTATGGCGTATTAAATTACAAGAATTTAAACATTTATTAAGGATTATATTAAAATTTTTTATTGTTGTCATATTATAATATTAATATTGATGCCAGATGTTAGCCGGATACACTTTAGAACAATGCAATTTCGTAGCTAGTGGTTTAGGCGCCCCATCTTATTATTATTTTACATCAAATTTTGATAATAATTTGGCAATATTCTTCCCCCCTCAACATTATCAATTATTAAATTATGAATAAATAAATAAATAAATAAATTAATTTGGCCCTCTAGGCTTTTGCGTCCCTTTTGCTAAGCCACTGCATCCACCCAGCCAGTCCAATGGTTCCTTAGGGAGAAATGAAGCACCTTTACAGTTTGTCCTCGGTGCAGAACGATGACCCAGGGGCAGTGGTCAGATCCAAGACCAGAATTTGAGGTCACGTGACTTGACAGCCAGCCTTGCGAGAGCTGGTTGGACGTACCAAAGCCATTCCTTCCTTTTGACAAACATCTGACGGGGGAAGACTTTGAGCTGAAAACGATTGAAGGAATTTGAATTTATAAATTTACTGAATAACTATATTTATTATTAATCGAATTAATGTCTTGTAAATATTAACAGTAATTTAAATATTCATTGAATAATCGAATTAATGTCATGTAAATGTGAATGATATTAATTGGAGACCTAGAATCATTGTATGAATGGTATTCAATGGATACAGTGAATTATTGAAATGATAACTTGTTCAATTTCTTACTAATTATTAGTGGAATAATATTTATCGTCAAGCTATATTAACATTAGAGGAGAAAGATATATATATGTGACGCATTTAAAATTATTCGAAAATATTGAATGAAAATATTTAAAATTAATGTTTCAAAAAGTTTACAAATTCTCTGGAACTGGTGATAAATCATCGAAAACTTGAAGCGACTTTTTAGACTTTTTATAAACCTTTGCACGCAGATGAACTATGGTAATTGGAGACAATTAACAGTTAAGCAGGTACAAACGCATGTATCAAATAAGCAAATGCTGAATATCACAAATAATAACAATGATAATAGTAATAATAATAATAATAATAATAATAATAATAATAATAATAATAATAATAATAATAATAATAATAATAATAATAATAATATAATAATAATAATTAATAATAATAATAATAATAATAATAATAATAATAATAATAATAATAATAATAATAATAATAATAATATTAATATTAATTAATTAATTTGTGCATTTAAACCTTGCGAAGGACTGAATGTGAAATAAACGAGTAACAAGTAGTCACAGGAATCTCACTTTTGACGCATTCGTAGTCCGCTTCGAGATAAGCCAATAGGTCTTTCGGACAACTCTGCATTTGGTGCATCTCTGCGTCAGGGATGCCGAGGTAACAACTGTTTCTGCCAGAACACTTGTGGTCCATGTAGGTTAGCACCTCCTGCCAACAGCCCACAAAGTAGTCCGAGGTCACGCATTGACCCCGGACCATTCTGCCGTACTTTGCTGACGTCATCAGGATAACTTGATCCGACTCTGGACAAGTCACGTTGAATGACTTCGGGAAGCAGTATTCCTTTGGCTCTGCGGAAGTTGAGAAGTTAAGTTGAACGATATTGAAATTCGGATGGAAAAGTTAAGTTGAACGATACGAATTCGGATGAACATCCATGAATTATTTGGCATTTCATTTCAAACAAAGCGATAGTTCGATAGAGGAAATAATTTGATCTGCCATTCTCAAGTGAAGTCATAGAAGTTTCATGCCTGGCGTGAAATGAAAGAACCGAAATCGCACAGGATTGAAGGAAAAAGCGAAAGACTTTCGATTCGGAATTTGCTGGCCGTGAAAAATCTTGCGAAATTCCTGAGAATTTCTTGCCATAGGGAAGTGTTGGCCATCGATCAACATGGCGTCGTGTCAGAAGCATTAAGCAACAAGCATTTCAAAAGCCACTCGGTCACCTCCCATCCGCGAATGTGTCCAAACGATTCATGGTCGCCTAACAGCGTTCCATTCTTCCAAACAACCGAGTCTCGGTTTCATCTGGAATGCCTTTATTAATCAGGATTTAATTTGCCGCCCACTCGATATCGCTTCGAGATTAGCACGGCGTTCGTTACGGAAAATTAGAAGGAAACTCGTCTCGGAGTTTTTCCACTTCTCAGAATCGAACTCTTGGAATTCCGTGGATTTAATTTGATAAAAAAGTCACGAGCTTTGCCCTAATTTGTATAAAGTGCGAAAAAAAACTCAAACATAAAGTTAATAAGTCTATTCGAGTGCTAAATTAATGCAATCATCATTGTATAACAGAAAGGATGAAGATAAGGTCTTCAATATTTTTTGTTGTCCATCTTTGCATTGCAAGTGAAATTTTAGGAGAAAATGGAGACACGCACCTTCAACTGTTTGCTTTCCACGTCCGTCAATTGGGATGGAGGCGGATGCAATCCTGGACAATCTTTGAACGCTTTGCGTCCGTTTAATCCAATTACAATCTCATCTCATGCCAGGCTCAATGGAACGCCTTACAAGCCTTGAGAACAATCGAATTCATCAAATTTTGTTAAGAAAAGAAACAAGACACCCTCCATGCATCTTGTCTCCTTTAATGAGCACGATTCTTCTAGCAAGGTCGCCTCGTGGCGTTCTCGTCGATGGGCCAAGTTTGCCATCAGACACGAGACAAATGGACCTTTACTGCATCTCCCCATACGAGCCTCAAGTTTCCCTTCAAGGACCTTCCCTCCCTCAAGGTTTTCTTTGCAGTTTCTTAGAAATTAATCTTTGCGGCTTTGTATTAATAGTTCAATAGTTCTTATTGGAGAGTGATTGATTGTAGCTAGCGCATTATTATTATATATTATATATATATATATAGTATTATTATTATTAATTATAATCACCGCATAACAGAAATTAATTAATTAATCAATTATAATTTAATTTAAATACAAATAACATACAATCGTGTTAGGTACTTTAAATGTATATTTTCTCAAGTAAATGTAAACATTGTCACCGTTGTCGATTATATTTGGACAAGCCAGGTATATATTGCTTCCATTAGAAAAATTATTCCGGCTTGATACAAGACCGCGGAGCAATAAATAGCTGCGAATTGTCGCACGGCCATTTACAGGGGATGCATATTCATGCCTCCATAAAGAGACTTTCCACACCTCCTCTAGGGGGGAGTTCAGAATGGAAGATTTATGGTCCTCTCAAAGTGACGAGAGATTCCACTATCTTGGCCCAGACCCGATGATGATGATGATGATGATGATGATGATGATGATGATGATTCGAAATCAGCATTCGCTCGGCGCTACATAAATGTTCGAGAGAAAGTCGCAGTTGAAGATGAATCGCCGAGCTCAAGATTTAATTTTTTTTCTTTTCCTTCAAACATCTCGAGACAAATTTTCAGACGACCGGAGATTAGAAATAAGCAGCCTGCTCTTGCTTCTTTCCAGCTTCGCGAATTAAAAAACTTTTCTCGAAACTTCAGAAGTGGCGTGGAAAAATGACGCAATCCTAAGAGGAGCTTCATCGTGGGATATACGAAATTAGGGACATAATTTTCCAATAAATGCGAACATTATTCAGAGGGGACTGATGGAGGGCCAAGGCATCTCTCGACACATCAACCCGGTCACCGGTAGTTCAAAACGATCAGCTATCCATCATTTTGCTCTGTTGTCGAGAGCATATTTTATTCACGAATGGCTATTAATGAAACATTTTTCTCTTTACAAAGAATAATAAATAATTCTCGATTCAAGAAGTGCGTTCCGGATTTTAAAAGAACCCGGATTTTCCTCAACACGTTACGTCAAATTAAAAAGTGAAAAAATAATTTCGAATTTATTTTCCTTTGCCGCTGAACTTTCGAATGTCGCCCATGGGCACAAGTTGACGGCAATTAGTGAGATGACGTCAATTGAGGAAAAGGTCAAAAAAAAATATAAAAAAAGACTCGAAATAACGACATTTGGTCAAAACCGGAATTGAAAATTTAATCTAATACTTCAACAAATTCCGAGCAAGCCCGAGGTAACTTTGAATCTCAAGGTCATCTAGAGTCAAAGTCGGGGGTATTTTAAGGTCGTAAAAAAAATTAAAACGGTGTCTGCGTAATTTGCTGAAAATGTGAAAGTTCTTTGTTTTACTGAGGCGCCGAGCGGAAGAATTTACAGGAGTAATTATAGGAATTGCACTCATAAAGAACACTTCACCTGTGTTGTGTCGATTTTTCTGCCAGGTAATCTCACTTGATTGATTAATTATTAGTTTGCATAAAAGTAATTAATCGAGCAATTTATAATAATTCAACAAAGTGTTCATTAGCAAAAGTTTTATAAAAAATAAAATAATCTCGCGAAAAAAGAGCGGCAGTAAAGCGACTTCGCTCGTCTGCTGCTTCAAGTTGTTTGATGACATTCTTGGCGCCAATGGACCAATTTCAATTATCTTAAATTTTCAATTTATTTGATCAAAATGTTCATATCGTTTGATCGTACGTTTAATACAACAAATTGGAACAGGTGTCAAAAAAGTAATTTTCTTTCCGCTTGACATCCTTGAGACATGAAAATGTAACCTTTAAAAAGCCCAAAATATTCATTAAGTAGTGATAATAATAGTAATAATAATAATAATAATAATAATAATATAATAATAATAATAATAATAATAATAATAATAATAATAATAATAATAATAATAATAATAATAATAATAATAATAATAATAATAATAATAATAATAATAATAATAATAATAATAATAATAATAATATAATAATAATAATAATAATATAATAATAATAATAATAATAATAATAATAATAATAATAATAATAATATAATAATAATAATAATAATAATAATAATAATAATAATAATAATAATAATAATAATAATAATAATACTAATAATAATAATATTAATAATAATAATAATAATAACAATAATAATAATAATAACAACAACAACAACAATAGTCCACAAAGCTCACCACAAGCAAAATAATGGCATCAAATAACACTAAAAGTATAATAAAAAAAAACAGACCTGCACAGCAAGGAGAACAGATGGAAATGAGGAAAAGCCCGCAAATAGGAAGACGACGACGACGACTTCTCAATTTCTGCTTTTCAACTTCCAGCTCCTCCATTTCCTGTCGGCGAAAGAACAAAAAATCATTAAAATCCGTTTCCATGGCAGCATAGAAAAACTTTTGCATCTCCGACGATGAAACTGTAATTCTCCGGAAGCCATGATTCCGAATCAAGGTCACATGATTATTGCGAGCCCCATGCCCGCGGGGAGGCTGGGAGAACTCCATAAGCGGCCCTCGGTCGGAGATGGCAATCATCTCCAGTTCCATCCTGCGTCAGAATTGTTCCTAATTAGTCTCTCCATCGAGTCGAGTCGGCCAATTCGCGCGAAAAAGGAGTTTCATCGCTTGACCTGTTCCTTGGAACGATACGTGGATCAGTTAGTTCTTCGTCTTGCTTAACCACAAACTCCCAAAAAGTGTGGGCCGGATGGAATGGGGTTCCTCAGATAAAGCACGCCATTTAATCCTCCTCCTCTTCCTCCTCATCCTCCTCCTTATCCTCATCAGCATCGTCATCATCATCTTCATCATGATTTTGTATTATTTATTATTACTATATATACTGAAAATGCTTTTATTATCGTTTTCTTACAAGTATTCGATGAATTTTCTAATAATTGGTTTAAGCGAATAGTACTTGATTTATGATTTCAATTTATATAAAGGTTGTATAAAGTATAATAATAAGCTTATTTGTAATATAAAATATAATAATATGCTTACTTGTAATATAAAGTATAATAACATGCCTACTGGTAATGTAAATTATAATAATATGTTATAATAAATATAAGGAATAGTCATATTTTCATTTGTCACTTAATGGTTTTATAAATCAAATAAACGTGATAAAATAAATATTTATCAAATAAATGTGATAAATAAAGTGCGCAAAATTGGTTCTGTCGAATTGCATTCAAGTTCTGCGAATTTTTATTTTTCCATTTCTTTGCTGTTTTCGGGAAGAATTTTATTTTTATTTTTATTTTTTTTTATTATTATTGCGTTTGAATAATTATTTTGCGCATAATCTAGTGCCTTGAATTAGCATTCAAACCGGTGCAACATTAGAACGACGAATGGCCGTGGAATGAATGATACGGAGATGTTTTAAAGCCAATTATTTGACAACTTATAAAACAACTTGACATGTCCGCTGTGTTTCAAGTGATTACTTAATTGATTCGAATTAATCTTGTTTAACTGTTTATTGATTATAAATAATTAGCATACGATTGATTAAAAGTGAAATGAATTCCTTTTGAGAATTTGCAAATGACAAAAAAAAAACGGAATGAACGAGATTTTTAATTGATTGATAATATTAAATGATATTAGCATTTATCAGCATAATATTAAGAATAATATTTGTCTACATATGCAACACTTTATAACGTTAATAATGCGATTAATTAAAATTAAGTAACAATTTATCATTATTAAAGCTTACTTAATGGCAGATATTTGTGAGCAAATCCCCATCATCACTCCACAATCCTGAACATCTTCAGCCAACATCCTAGAGACCGACATCGTCATCGTCATCGTCATCGTCATAGTCATCGTCGTCGTCGTCGTCGTCGTCGTCATCTGTTCCATCTATCATCATTGCTCATTTCCGCATTCCTTCCAGCATTTCCGTGATAAAAAAAAAAGGATGCTCAAACTTAATAAACGTCTCAAAATCCAGCACCGAGTCTCACCATTTCTTCTCTGACGTCATCGCATGCATAGGTTCGCGCCAATTTTCAACATTCAACCACCTGCCTGGCTTTCCAATTCACCTGACAGCTATTCCATTCCCAGGCTGGCTCCGCCTTCCCGCCATTTTATTTCCTCAGAAATGATGTTTCCAGTTTTTCTTTCCAGGTAAAGGACTTTCCATTAGCGGCGCTCCGAGAGGCGTTAAAAATAAAAAATACTTTCCGACCACTGGAGAAACAAGTCTTTTCCATTGAGTCGGCAAATTCCCAGAATTGACGTGCATGACTTTCATTTCTTCCACTACTGCGGTCCTATCACCATTACCGACGTCATCATCATCATTATCATCACCAGCATCATCAGCAGCAGCAGAATCAACATCGTCGTCGTCGTCGTCATCATCATCATCATCGTAATCAATATTTAGCATTGTTACTTCGCTCGACTCGGCGTGCATTGTAATCATTGTCTCCTTAAATTACCTTAAGACTCATTAACACTCATTCATCGTCACCATCTTCATCGTCGTCGTCATCATTTCCTCAATAATTATCTCCCCTATTACTTCACACTGCAATATAAACTGGTATTGTACGTTTTAAGGGGGCATTAAAAGTCGATAAAGGCGTCTGCGAACCGCGGCCTAGGGTCGCCTCCGCGGTCTGACCTGTCACCCCTCCCCTATTACATGGTTAAAGGGACTGAGGGTGGTCCGGTTGTAGACGGTCCATCAAGGGGAATGCAGGATCGATTGGGACTTGTTACGCGCTGATGACGAGGTACAGGATGAGTAACGAGCTGCTCATGAATTTTTCATCCAACAATCCATCGATCGTCTTGCCGAGGTTTTCCTTGTCGTTCGATCTTCGAGAGCAGACGAGATTGGTGAGACTTAGGGTGCTCTCTCTCGACACGGGCACCGCCCCCAGGGTCTACCCATTCACCCGTGGTCACCCTCGCCGATGTTGTCACTGTCATCATCAGCAGCAACATCATCATCAACATCGTCCTAGTCATCGTCATCACCATCATCATCGTCGTCGTCGTCATCGTCATCATCAACTACGACCATGTGTCCTGAATTCAACCTTCCCCCCAAAGGCAAGGGGAGAACAGATTGCATTGCCACGTCTTGGGACTGTGTGTGAAATGTGTGAAAATCTCGCATCACGTGCACAAGTCTTGGAATGTATTCATAGCCGCAAACAATCGTCAGTCACGGACGCTCGTGTGTGTGTGTGTGTGTTGCATTCGTGATGATATGAATCGAGATATAAAATAAAATAAAATAATATTATTTAAACAAAATAAAAATGTGTGCATGAAGAAAAAATAAATTCGATTTTTGAATTAATTAACTGGATTTGGACGTGACCGATTTCAAATATTTCTGCCTCATCACGGGGCGCTTGACCCCCGCTTTAAAGGTCAACCCAATATTGGATGTGTGATGTTTATGCCTGAGTGCGTGACCGTAAGCTGGAGCGAGACAGAAATTTCTGACCTATAAATCATTTAGACTCATTTACGCTTAAAATTTTAACATCCTGTTTTGACACCTAAAAATGGATGTTGATGGACACAATTATCAATAATTATTAAATGCAACATTGTTAACCAAGTTATCTCAAATTGATAAATCAAAAGCGATAATAAAGATTGATTATAACAATATTTTAAGACCCGGCGGTCCACACAACAATTAACGGACCCCTGGACACCTTCCAACCCACCTATGGTTGTGGGGTCTGCGATTGTTTCTTGCATGTTCTGACCAGTAGGGTGCGAATTGAATTCAAAAGAAAATTCAAGTCACAACTTTGGAATAAGCTTCCTGCAGGTTGGGGCCAATAAAGGAAGTTGCATCAGACTTATCGACCTTCATCTCTCGAGTCACAGGGTTCAAAACCTGGCTCGAACCACTTCAGCGTGTTAATAAGTCGTCCACTTGTAATCCCTATTCTTTATCATCACTATCATCATCGCCGCCGTCGTCGTCGTCATCGTTATCATCGCCGCTCGTTTTTGACTGGTGAAATAATTTTGTATTTAAGAAGATTAATCTGCTCTAAAATTTAATGATCTCGGATTATTATGATGATTATGATGATGATTATGACAGTGATGACGACGATGACAATGACAATGACGATAATGGTGATGCTGACAATGACGATGATGGTGACGACGACGACGACGACGATGATTGTGACGACAATGGCGAAGACGATGACGACGAAGATTAGGAGAAGAATTGAAAAGAGATATCCGTGCAGCGGTGATGATGGAAATATGACATCCATATTGATTCAGGAGCATGCTCTTCATTAAACCGCTGGAAATGATTTCTTGTTGCCGCCTTTAAAATCTGCACTTGAAGGGACGCTGGACAACGACACGAACAACAGTCGCACTGTTGCTGATGTTGCTGTTTGTTGATGTTGTTGTTGTTGTTGTTGTTGCTGTTGCTGTTTTGTTTTTCTGTTATTATTATTACTATTGTTGTTGTTATTATTATTATTATTATTATTATTATTATTATTATATTATTATTATTATTATTATTATTATTATTTTATTATTATTATTATTATTATTATTATTATTATTATTATTATTATTATTATTATATTATTATTATTATTATTATTATTATTATTATTATGATTATTATTATTATTATTTATTATTATTATTATTATTATTATTATTATTATTATTATTATTATATTATTATTATTATTATTGTTATTATTATTATTATTATTATTATTATATTATTATTATTATTATTATTATTATTATTATATTATTATTATTATTATTATTATTATTATTATTATTATATTATTATTATTATTATTATTATTATTATTATTATTGTTGTTATTATTATTATTATTATTATTATTATTTTATTATTGGAATATTAACAACATTTGCCAAGGAAATCATAGTTCCAGGAAATATCATGTTACAGCGAGGTTCACTTGCATGAAAGAAGCATAAAATAATCATTATTAAATTATCATCATCATCATCATCATCATCATCATCATCATCATCATCATCATCGTCGTCGTATTCGTCATTGACTCCGTCATCATAATCATCATCTTAATCCTCTTCAGTCATTCCTTTGAATTTAATTTTTACTGTTTTCTTGAAAAGACGATTTTCATTAAAACGAAATGATAATTGTAGAAATAATTGCGATCATTACGACGATTATGATGATCATTACGACTACGATGGTCTTGACGTCACAATTAGGGATGATCATTATCATAATCATCATCATCATCATCATCATCATCATCATCATCATCATCATCATCATCATCATCAGCAGCAGCAGCATCATCATCATCACCATCATCATCATCATCATCATCATCATCATCATCATCATCATGCCGGTGTTGATGACGCTTGCAGTGACATGGTAATGACATGATCATCGGAAACCGTTCCAACTCTTGGAAACAATTCAAGTCTCGGTGCATAAAAAAAAAGAGAACAACAACTCGTCTTTAGACTTAAAAATAATTCGATATAAATTTGAAATAAAAAAAAACTAATTGCTTGGCATTTAAGTTCTCTTTTCAATTCGTCACGACATGACATTCTAAACGATGACGTCTTATTCCAACAACAAAAACAACAACGACGACAACAACAACATCATCATCATCATCATCATCATCAACAACAACAACAAAAACAACAACATCAACAACAACATCATCAACAACAACAGCAACAACATCGTGACTTTTTCTTTCAGTCCTTCTTTCAATGAAAAGAGTTTTCAAATGTTGTTGTTTTTTTTTGTAAATATCTCGCGGAACTTCATGAGATCATTTAAAAAATAATTCTGTGGTTTTTATTACTCAACTTATGTTGCATTTATTCTCCTGATAATCACGTGTTGGAGTTCGAATGAATTGAATTTATTCCTAAATTATCATTACAAGTGAACGGTTACAATTAATTATTATATTTATAATGTTTGAAAAAATTATTTTGAATGTTTAGTTGTTATTATTAATAAATATGTTGTTGATATGTGATGAACTGAAATTAAATTCATTTTTTTGCGAATTATTATTATTATTATTATTATTATTATCATTATTATTATTATTAATTATTATTATTATTATTATTATTATTATTATTATTATTATTATTATTATTATATTATTATTATTATTATTATTATTATTATTTTCATTATCATAATATTATTAATATTACTAATGTTACTAATATTACTAATATTACTTATATTATTATTATTATCTTATTACCATCATCACCATAACCATCATCATCATCATCAACATTCAATTAATCATTTCATAAAACAAAGGCACTCACCAGAATGTCCATTGTCCTTTTAAAAAGTTATCCCCGAAACGTCTGGTCACTTGTTGGTCGTAAATTGAGCTTCTTTTATGCGAGGACACCGACCAATAGCAGGCTGGCCACTTGCTTCCGTTTGCCGCTCAACGGACTCGCAATGTTTTCGATGTCAACGCGCGTTAGCTCGGACCACACGCAATGTGTCGCTAGGTGCGTGGACAGTTTGTTGTGTTTTGTTTAATTAGTCTGCTCAATTGGATGGTTGAATTATGATTAGGTGCAATGAATTAATTAATTAATTAATGGGTAATCAATGCAGTTAGTTAATTAATTGGTAATCAATGCGGTTGATTAATTAATTAATAGATAACAAATCGAATTAGTTAATTAATGGATGGTGAATGCAATTAATTAATTAATAGATGGTTGGTGCAATTAATTAATTAATCATTAATAGATAATTAATGATTGCGAAATGAATATTTAATATGTACCTTGTTTAATTGGTTCTTCTTTTGTTGATGCATTATTCAGTCGTCAATTCATCCATTCATCCATCCATCAATTCCTTCTTGCCTTTAATTTTGCATATTTACATTTACTTCGACGACGCATGGAGACCCTGGAATTTTCATTTTCGAGTGAAAACTTTTTTAATTTTTTTTTTTACTCGAGACAAATTCCTAGCGCAAGATACAATTAGAAGTGGATAATGTCCAGCGCTAAAACTGCGCCATTCATGGTCACGCGTTCGTGACGTCATCAACGTTCGGAGAGTTTCTGGTTGTTGTTGTTGTTGTGTTGTTGTTGTTGTCGTCGTCGTTGTCGTTGTTGTTGTTGTTGTTGTTGTTGTTGTTGTTGTCGTCGTTGTCGTTGTCGTTGTCGTCGTTGTTGTTGTTGTTGTTGTTGTTGTTGTTGTTGTTGTTGTTGTTGTTGTTGTTGTTGTTGTTGTTGTTGTTGTTGTTGTTGTTGTTGTTGTTGTTGTTGTTGTTGTTGTTGTTGTTGTTGTTGTTGTTGTTGTTGTTGTTGTTGTTGTTGTTGTTGTTGTTGTTGTTGTTGTTGTTGTTGTTGTTGTTGTTGTTGTTGTTGTTGTTGTTGTTGTTGTTGTTCCAGTCTCATTCGGAATTCTTCCTCGGGTTCGAATTTCAGTTGTTTTTGTTTCCTGGTTTTTTAAAGTTAATTTTTTGTTATCGCTGCATAGAAAATAATATGTAGTTACATAAACAAGCAAAAAAGTAGTTTATTGATAATTCATTTTAATTGAATTGCAGTTCATTTTATTTTTTAATTCGTTAAGACTTTAAACTCTTGATAATTAATTTATTTGTTTATTAGTTTATTTGTGTGAAAGATTAGAATTATATAGCGTAGAACGATCTAATATTAGAAGTTCTGATATAACTTATTTTATCCAAAAATCAAAATTTGTATGTCCAAACTGTTTTTACAAAGTTCAAGACAAATATTGAAATGCTTCAGCAACTCTTGAATTAATTACTTGCATGAACTGTAAAATTCATTTGTAAATAGTGTAAACATAAATAATAATTAAGCCTCCATTTAAAAAATATACCTCATCCTACATTCATAAAATTAAATCTTTTATCGAGCAGATTCACGTGAAAAATATTTAATTAAGTTAGTTTTATCTTTATTTTAATAAATTTGAAAACAATTTTATTAAGAGCAAAATGGAGAGTATTCAAATGTCAATAAATAAAAAAATATTTGCCGCTCAAATACTTTAATATTATTTTTTGTTCACAAGATGTCAGAAGAAAGTTTTATTTTGTTCGATGGAAAAACTTTTTAAATCAAACTCATTTATTATCATTTCCTTGGTGATCAATATAAACGTACCACAACAAATTTATTCTAGGAACAAACTTAATAAAGTGTCAAAATCATATTGATACCATCAAACAAAGTACTGGACTTTTGAGTCATATAAAAATGGTAATTAAAATGTTTGCAATTAAAACTTTACGATTTTCCAAGTCTTTTGAGTTACATATACTAGATACATATTTTAAAGTAAGTTTGAATGAAGACAATTTTTGAATTTTTCCATCAATGGACCTCGAGTCAACCGAATTTTGAATTGTTTAAAGTTATTTACAGTTAAATTCATAAGATTTGTTTTAAATTAAATAAAATAATCTTTGTCGAAATTTCAACCATTTCTCTGGCATAACTTATAGCAACCACCAAATGATGTGAAATTTGTTGAGTCGCCTACAAAACAAAACTAGAATACAACGACAACAAAAATTCTTTAAAAGTTCGAAAGTGTATTTAAATTTTAAACAATTTCTATTTTAAAATGTCAAACAATATGGATGGAATTTCTTTAAAATTCAAAACAATTAATAGCGATGATTTATTTTGTCTCCATTAGAAAACTATGACGGAGACAATCTTCAGCAGTGGCTCTCTTTTCAGGATTATACTCCAGCATTGGAGTGAGGAAGCTCGTGAATTCTTGAGCATCATTGTCACTCCACCGGTACTTCTCGACGAGGATGTCGTATAACTTCCATTCTTTCAAATTTTTGATGTGCTTCATTTGGCCTGCCTTAGTGAAGAACTCTCTCGAATATTTCCCTTGCATAATCAGACCCTTCGGCATTGGACCAAAAAGCTCGATCATTTGAGCCAAATGATCATCATCTCTATTATAATTGTGTCCCGAATGAGGATCGAAGAGATAATCTCCGGTGGCCAGTTCAAAAGCCAAGCAAGCGGTGCTCCAAATGTCTGCCGAAGTTCCGTATCCACTGCCTATGATCACTTCAGGACTCCTGTATTGCCTTGTTTGAATATCTTTTGAAAAGTGACGATTAACCCAACAGCCATTACCCAAATCTGCAACCTTAACATGCATTTCATCCTCGTTAACTGCTGTTTCTCCGAGGTCAGCTTGAGGATTTTGTGTTTCCTTGTTAGTTATATGATTCCTCTGCATTACATCAAAGAGTGAATTTAATCTTCTACTGTTTCCATCGCACACCGCAAGTACAGAGCTGGAATGACCTTCGGGGGATTGGCTTTCTTTATCTTTCATGTCCAACGAGTTCATTTTTGATTGAAGAACTTCATGGTTTTTCTTGTCTTTTCTTCTCAGTTTCTTTAATTTATTTTTCGACATAGTTTTGCTTTGTCTTTTAACTAAATTAGCGACAGTTCCAGGAAGTGGTTCAAGTCCCATCTTCATCCTCTCCAGAAATTCCCAAGCCAGTTTTTTGGCATGATCCTGTGAGACACAAACAAGAACATTTTCTGGTTTGATGTCAGTATGTATGATTTTGCAGTCGTTATGGAGATACTGCAACCCTTGCAATGTCTGTCTAATGATGGTCTTCACAAGATTTAAATTAATTCCGCGGTTCTTTGAATTTTTGATCAGTTTCAGAAGGTTATGTCCAAGAACTTCAAAAACCATGCAAACATGCTTTCCGTTGGTTCCTGTAATTTTAAAATCGTCTAACAATTGAACGGTCTTGTTAAGGTAAGGATGACTAGGATCTGTCTCTCTGACGCATTGAAGAAGTTTAATTTCATCTATAGCTGTCTCTGTATATGAGAGTTTACTTTTCACGACTTTTAAGGCTACAAACTTTGCATTCAGTGCATCCCACGAAAGCCAAACTGTTGAGAAGTGTCCCCATCCCAATTTTCTAACGACTAGATACCTTTCATTGAAAAAATCTCCAGGTTTTACAAAATGGTAGCCTTCTTTGCAATAGTCCAAAGCGTCTTCTTGTTCATCTTCGCTTGGAGATTCCGAATCTGAATTGTCAGAATAGTCTTCCGAAGAATATGATGATTCCTTTTTGTTCATTCTTTTCTTATAAGAAAGTATATGTATAAGTTGAGTAGTTGATCGAGATTGTGTAGTTGTTTAGGTAAGCGTGACCACTTCAATGTAAAAGATCGTGAATATCATTGAATTTAATTATCAGTATTAATTAAAATAATTAATATTTTATTGCTTTATTGTTATTTTAATTAAAAACCTGTTAATCTCTGACAATGCTATAAATTCATAAACTTCATATTATTCAAAAGCCTATTTTTAAATCTGAAATTATCAATGAAATTTCGAAAGATTTATATTTAATAATTAAAAATATTTTATCGCAATTGCTTGTGAAAATTAATCGATTTTCTTCCCGCATTTAAAGAGTGTTATTTTATTTTTTAGGGCAATTTAATGATGTTTAAAATCTTGCAATTGTTGAAGACAAATCGGATGAAAGGCCATTTTTTTACCGCAGCATTTTTACCGGCTAAATTATTCATTCGAAATTATGCATTTTGAAAATCCAAACTACATACTCATCGGATTTTTAATCTTCTACCTCATGTCCTACTATAACCCTTCTCAAGATCAATTTACAACAACATCTAAGATGAAGTAGTCTGAACTTTTATTTCACTCATTTTAATCAAAATCGAGTTTCACTACAAATCTCCATTTTCGTTAGCATCACCAACAATCATACCTTCGACTTCTTCGGCTTGAAGCAACTCTGCGCTTGTCATCAAAAGCTGAGATATAGCTGTGTCCACGTCTCCGAAAGTAGCTGTCAAGAAGTTTATGTTGCATTCCTTGTCAGTGAAACCCATTTTTTCCATGAGCTGAAGTTCCTTAGCATATCTCTCCTCGGGTAAGAATCCAATTGTTCCATCTTTTGTCTGCCTGGTGATCCTCTCCATAACGATCGCCATGGGATCAACTTCAGAGCTATTCGGTTTTTCTATTCCACTTTGCTCCTCTTCTGCAAATTCCACGTTAAAGTTTCCCGGCATGTTGCAATCTTGGAAGCCCATGCTGGGAATTAAGAGCGGAACTTCTTTTTGTAGACTGTACACGCCTCGCTGTACCTTCAAAAGAGATTTCAGAGTATTAGGATTTGTCATCATTGAAATGTACGCCGGATCTTGAAGCTGTCTGAGAAAGATGGGCAAGAAAGATTTCGTTTGTTGCCTCATTTTCGGATTAGCTGCCATGAGTGGATTGTTCAACAGCATTTTTTCGGTCCAGTCTGGATTAGCCACCATACCCTCGATCATGGCTTTGTACTGAGGAGAGGTCATCATTGTGGTTAACATGTTGGGGTTCTGAAGCGTCATCTTCATCATATTTTCGCAGCTAGGAATGGTTTGGCTGTAGGAAGTTGACTTAGCCTCAGTTGGCATCGCTTCTTGATTCTTCGCAGCATCCATCTTGTCCAGAATTTCCTTTACAGCCGCTGGATCCTGAGAAATCGTTGCAATCTCTTCCAAGGTGTTTGGGTTGCTCAGAGCATCGGCAATGTCCAGGCGAGATTCCAAGAGTTTCGATCCACCTGGACAGGAAAGCATCATGCTCTTCAACCTGACTGGATCCCTCATGAGATCCTGAGTAGCCGGGTTCATTAGGGCTTGTTTCACCAATTCCGGATTCTCGTTGAAGTCTTTCTGCATTTGCTTTTGAAGCTCCGACAGATCGAAATCACACGATGCAATACTGGTGTATTGCGACGGCCAATAGAAAACTGGATCGTTCGATGTACTTTCCATTTGATGGTCGTATCTTTTAATTAAAAATATCTCCGATCCATTATTCAGGTTGAGACTTTTAAGACAGTCGGCATCTGACAAGACACGTTTGTCACTGATGAGACAAATCTGGCTTCTCGTGATGTGGAACACTTCTTCTAGAATTAACTTTAGCTCCAGAACACTGGAATTGAGATTTGCGACAATTGACTTTGCTTCTCTTTGAGATATGACATTTAACTCTATGAACTCAAACTTATCCTGATTGTACTGTTCCTGCGGAGGTTCCTCAAAGTTGTCTAAGGGCTGGCCAGGATTTGGTTCAGGGGCATCTTTAAAGTTTTCGTCAACGGTTTGGGTGCTTTGTTCTGGTATGAAACTTAGCTGAGAACCGGTAGTCGAAGATTCTTCTGATTGTTCGAGAGTTTCATCGCATTCGATTCTGAAACCTGTAGTGCCACTTTCTTGCGGAAGGGCATCAAAAGAAGTATCAAAGGCCAAGTAAGGAGATCTTTTCGGATCATTTCCTTCGTTAGAAGAATTCTTTCTCTTCCGTGACTTAAAACCGAGTTCTGAATCGAAAGTCAACGATATTTCATCGTTTTTCTGCTCTAATTCTTCGCTCTCCTCGCATTTTGGCTCTATTTTGGCATTTGTGAAAGCATCTTCTTGTGGTAGTGCACTGAAAGATGAATCAAAAGTTAGGAAAGGAGTGCAGGTCTTCTCATTGTCAACTCCGCACGGGGATTGTTCTTCTTTCACACACGTTTCTGGTTCTGGTTCGGGATTGATGTCAGTAATGCTTGTGTCCATTTCAGCTATGATAAGAAATTTGTTTTTATTTTCAATTATCTCATAAGACTTTGATAGTTAAGTTAATAGCCTAAAGGTTTTGAAGCAGAACGATATTATTTCTCACGCAGTTTGTCCAAACACGAAAGTTTAAGTATACATTCCGAAGATATTCCCTATACGTCTAATTTAAGAATTTACAACCTTATAAATTTCATTTTATAATTTGAATAAATTAATTTTTAAGTATTTATTATAATATCAATTGAATTATTCTTCCGTAACGTAACCCGAATTGAAAAGTTGGCGAAAATATATAATAAACAAAAGATGAGCGATGTATATGTAGAATATATACAAAACAAAATAATTGCGCCTTATTAAACTATGGCAACATTTAACTATCGAAAATTAATTTTTAAAGTCACCTATTTAAATGCAGTTACAAATCCAAATAAATCGAATTGGTTTTATCATTAATAAAAGTTTTTCAAATTAATTTTGATTAACAAAAGTAAATGCTTGTAATGAAACAGCGATTAAATGAGTGATAACCTCACTGACTATGCCGGAGAACTTATGTCGAGTTAAGAAGGAGATTAAGGAAACTAAGATATTGTGCTTGAAGATAAGTGCTTAAAAGAATGTGCGATATTAAATCACATTTGCTGAGTTCGGGAACCGGAGCACGGATATTTTAAAAGTTTGTTATGCATTAAACATATTTACTAATTCAAATAATTAAATATTTACATTAAAAATAAATAAATAAATAGACAAATAAATATAAAATACCAGATTGTTTTCAAAAACAAACCTCTTGAAGTTTTGGCAAAAAGGGCACAAGAAAGTTATAAAGTGAGGCAATCCGTTTTAATACTATCTTTATTCATTACCGGTTTAGTAAACTCGCAATTTTATTCAACATAACGGTAAAGCAAACGGTAGAGAGTCCTTTGGATGTCGTTCTTTTTGGTTAGAGCCAAAAGTTTGTAAATTTTGTTGAAAGTGTCACCGTGAAGATTTTGAATTTTGTTAAAAAGATTTAAAACTTTTCAAATAACTTTAAAGTAATATTTATGATTATTTAATATCCATGAGACAAAATAACTCTTTGTTTGTTTTGGATTCGGTTTTGCGCGGCGTTCTTATTATATTGTTAGCTCTACTGTTAGTTGGTTGATGTAAGAATAAAATAGCATTTTGATTTGGATTGATAAATTGTGTTAGAGTTCTTGCCGATAAAAACAAGAGGCAAGTGAGATGAGCATACCATTTTGTGATATCAGGTTTTTTTAAGTAGGATGTTCGTCAACATAAGTTTAAAAACTGCGAATAGTTACATATGGAATTAACATACGGTATTTGTTTTTTTTAGATTAATTTCAAATGGATTCAAGAGAACGACTGTCTCAGGACTTTGCACAATGTTATACACAGATGTGTGCAGCATTGGGCTTATCTCCACTTGCCAGTGTAACAGCGTATGCTAAGATACGTACATTAAGCATCAATGCTGACAAAATCGGGTAAATATAGAATGTTACATTGAATTTAAACTTTTTTTTGTATTTTTTGATAATTAATATTTCTAATACTAGAAGTTGGTATTAGATATTTATTTTTATTATAATGAGATTCAGATGCAAACTACTAGTTATTAGTAAAATACCAAATCTTATTAAAGATTAATATCTATCATAGAAATAACATTCTGCAATATTAATTTAAATGTGGGTTATCAATTAGCCTTAATGTGAAAACCTACCTATTTAAAACTTGGAGTGGGCATTGTACATTTGTAGATCAAGTGACTGGATTCCATTGCTGAATGCTTTGAAAATAAACGAAGCCCTTGAGACTATAATAATCAGAAGTTACGCTAAAACTTCAAATACACCAGGTTTGCACTGATAGTATTAGTTATTTCATAACTTAATTAAGGTTTTTTTTTAACTGCTTGACTACTGTTCTAAGAAGATTTAAATATTGAAGAATCAGAAAACAAGTTTGTGAAGAAAAAGTCTCCTGCTATAAAGAGCGACGAGTTGGTTTCGAGGCTGTGCAAGTGCATCAGAGATTGTTTGGCAATCAATGGGAAGATCAAAGCTCTCAGTTTGGTTGGTTTGAACCTCAAAGATGTCGACGTCAAGGTTTTGAGCAAGGTGAGTTACGTAGACTGCTGACAAGACAGAAGAAATTATTGCTGCTGTTATTATAATTATTATTACTATATTTACAAAAAAATTGACACAAAAACCATGTTAATTATTGAATAAATAAAAATTGTTTCCATCAGATGTATTTGCCTAGTTAGTAAAATTAAATTTATAATTTCTTTTTTAGGGCATCCAGAAAAATAAAAGTTTAACTCAACTGTCTTTGGAAAGGAGTTTGGATGGAGCCAATCAATTCGAAGGTATCACTTGGACGTTGTATAAATAATGGATATTATTATTATTATTATTATTATTATTGTTATTATTATTATTATTATTATTATTATTATTATTATTATTATTAGTATCATTACTATTGATGCGTATAAGGAAAATTGTTGATGTTTATTTCAAGTTTTTGGTTGTTAGTTTAAATGGATTTTGTTTCAGACGTCCTTCACGTGGTCAGAAACAACATGAAAATATCTTGCGTTAACTTTTCCGACTGCCACGTGGATGCCACGTTCGCCCGCCTCATTGCGGACTACATAAAAGTTAATATTTGTTCACGTTTTTTTAACATTTCACGACAATTACTATTAGTAATGACTACTACTATTACTAATAACTATTACCTTTACTAACTATTACTGTTACTAATTACTATTACTATCAGAGTCAGATGTCCTTGAGACATGATCAGGTATGGCAGGATGGACTCAGGTATCGGAGGCCAGCCATGGACAGCATGGGGGGGCTGAGGAGGATAACCATCAATGACAACCCGGAATTTCGAGACGAAGGGGTTGCCATTTTGTGTTCTGTTATGAAGGAGGATATCTGGATAAAAGGTTTGTGATTATAACTTGTTATTTATTGAGATTGTTAACTTAATTTAATTGTTGTTTTAAATTGTTTTTATTTGATGCATCAGTTTTTTTTAAATTAACCTTTTTAAGCGTTTTAATTTATTTTGTGAAATCTGAACTACTTGTTTTATGGAATCCATTCATCAGTGATTGAATTACAAATCACCATGCAACTAATTACAAATTACAACCAAAATGCAACCAATTATAAATCACCATGCAACTAATTACAAATTACAATGCAACCAATTATAAATAATTATGCAGCTGTGGACATCCAAAATTGCAACATCACCAATGAGGGGGGAGAAAAGTTACTGAAGATGCTCGAGTTGAACGCTTCGTTGGTGGTCGTCGATGCGCGACAAAATTCAGAACTTGGTTGGTTTTGGTTCGATCGTTGAAAGTTGTATAAAAAAATTAATTAGTTAAAAGTTGAGTTGATAATGGAAACTGATGTGATAGTTTGTTAATTAAGTTAATTTAATATTTTACAAAGCAATTAGTTTATTATTTTTAGAGATCAATTATTAATTAAGTGGCTCATTGTCTAAGCAACTTAACTTAGATTCAGTTAACATTGCAACTTTGGAATATCCAGCATAGGCTCCTAAGGAGTAGAGCATATCTGAGATTCATGAAGAGCTTTAAGAATTAGCTCTTTATCACTATTATTTTTAAATTCTAATAAAGTTAACCAGTATCAAATAAATTAGTTTGCTAATGAAGTAAAATTCATTTGACCATGTTGAAGGCTCTGACATCCTACAAAAGATTCGGCACCAATGTCGCATTAACTGGGGAACGCAAGAGTGCGAAGTTAGCAGACGTGGATTATTTGTTTTGAATAATTTTATAAATGCCTTACACATAATGCAATTAGTTGATATTGATATTAACATGTTGTTGTTGTTGTTGACATATTGTTATCGAATTATTGTGCCACTCCAGTTTAAATGGCTCAGTGTCAACGAGTCCGAGAGAAAGAACGTGCAACAGAAGATGAAGAAGCCTGCCAATGTAAGATAGATGCCTTTATGAAATCCAAATATTGGGAATGTGCTTAAGTGTTTGGATAATATAAAGTGCAAATTAATTGCAAGTTTACATTTTCATTACTTGATTGACTTGAACTGACGTGATTGAAAGTTGTAAAATTTATTCAGCAGTTGATTAGATTGATAGAACTCTTTGAAAATATCTCCCCAATCCGATTCATGTTCAGAATAATAATAATAACAATTATAACAACAGCAATGTTTTGTATTAATTTATTTATGATCGATTAGAATTCCTCGCACCTAACTTTACATATTATAATTATTTTCAATGCACGGAACATTTTTCAGTCTGTCAGCACGACTTCGGGTAGCTGCAACTCTGCTTCAAAGGTCATGCACTCAAGGTCAGAGGTCAACAAGTCCGGTGTCCCGTGGAGGGCTGCAAGTCGAGCAAACAGATTAAGGTTGGGTTAATGTATTTTGATTGTCTTTTTGATTATTATCACTTAACTTCAATAGTTAATTATAACGAACATCATAATTGCATTTAAAACGAAGCTTTAATGTTTAACGTTGAGTTATAAAAATACAAATGAAAATATGAATGTGTTAGATTAAGTAAGTTAATAAAACTACGTGTTTGTGGCACTGTCGATGAATTTATTATATTTATTACGACCGAGTCGTTAATTAATTTATAAACAATCAGGAATAACTCCCCAGAGAGGAGAGAACCATCCACTCCATCCTCCTCCTCCACTCCATCCAGCATTCAACAACATCAACAACAGCAACACCCATCCAGGATTGTTCAACACAATGAGGTATGAACTTGACCTCCTAATTAATTATTAACTGTTTTCCATTGCGGGTCATCAGTTACTATCATTAGTATCATCTATTCTTTATTTTCGAGTGTTTATCTGATTTATTCATATAATTAATTATGTTTCGTGCAGCTTCTCAAGATGAAAGAGAAAGATTTTGAAATTAAGTATCTCAGGGAACAGGTGGACAAAGTAAGTTTGTTATGATGCTTAAATTTATGACAATAACAGAGTACTTTTTGGATATGTTTAAGCTTGTCCGTAGGGGCATTCACTATGAGGTTTAGTGTAATTTATTTGATTAGGGTGATATGGCGTTGCTGATAATGTTAACGTGCTCACACAATCAATGTTGTCATTAGACACGGGCGTAACACTTAATACAATTATATTTCGTACAATTACAATTATTTCTAACTTGTGATCAATCTCATTCTATTCAATAATAGTTAATAATTAATATAACTAATTAATTAATATGTTAATAGTTAGTGACCCACAACCAGTTATTTATTACGTTAAGTTTGTGACCAATGAATAATGATCGTATTTATTATGTTACATATTTGACTGATCTTTCAGCTATCAATGGAAAACAGCAAACTGCGCTCGAAGTGCAAGGGACTGGAGAAAAAACAAGCGGAGACGGAGGAGACGCTGGATGTCATCGAGAACTCGTTCACAAGCTTCCATAACTTTCTCGATATGCTGAAGCAGATAGGGTACTTTAGATTTTAAGCGTTCATCGTTGCATTTTGTCAGTCTTCTGACTGGAACACCCTTGCTCTTGTAAATTAACTACAAAAGGAAGATTCACTTAACTTTAAAATATTTTGCTCTTAAATAAATTAATAACCAGGATTATGTTTAAGTTATGTCACACGAGGCGTTGCACAAATCTTATTTGAATGCTCAGTGATTATAAACTAATTTATACGTACTGACTGATCTTTCTTTCTAACATTTCTTCTGATTTAAGGCTTGGTCCGCTCGTAGAATTTGCCAAGTTGAACGACTCCTCCGTAAATTGGAACCCAGATGCTTTGAAACTCCAGGAACCCCTCAACACTCAGTCGAAGGGCAGAACTTCTGAACACGACGAGTTGCAGCTGGATGTCACGAATCAGATGAGATCCTTCCTTGAGGAGAGGAATTTCAATTCGGAAAACTTAAAAATGGAAAAGTGTGTATGATTAAACTGTAACCGTTTTTCATGGAAATTTGTGTCTGAGTATTCGTAAATTTTCTTTTTAACTAATGAATTATGAGTCATTTTTGATGATGTTCTATGAAGTAAACACTATAAACTTGATTTTTTTCTTTTAAATTCATTTTTAAGCATGGTCGAGGAAACTGGAGAATCCAAAAGTACTTCCAAATTTGACAAGCTCATTGACCAAGTCCTAAGAAATGGAGAGAACCTGGTTAGAATCTCCTCAGTTTCCAGTGGCACTACTGTTAAGGATCTGGTGAACAACATTACTTGCAGTATTAGTGCCGACAACATCGAGAACCACAAATATGCTACGGTTCAAAAGGAAATCAGGAATCCTCTGATGAAAGATTTCCCGAAAGAAGGTTTGAAAACTGTCGACGATGCCTACCACGAGCGGCGAGTTCTGAGAGAGGGGGCACAGAAAAGCAGAGAGAAATTGAAAGCCATCGAAAATAGCGACTACTCCTCACAATTTGAGCCTATGTCGTCGTCCGATTCAGCTACTGGGGTCGTTAATAAAGACCTTTCAAAAAAAATTGAAGCACAATCGAGACACCCATTCCTTGCGGGCACCTACTTGAGGGAAGAGTCGGAAGATGACGAAGCTTCGCTGGATGAAGGACATGGAAACATCTCCTTCGATAGTGTCATTTCGGACGTCTGAACGTTGTTTTGTATTCTATGTTGATGAGATCGAATGAGAGATTGCTTGCCAGTTTTAGAATATTTGATATGTTGATCATTTAGGAATTTAATGATATGGAGTTAATTGTTTTTTTTTTTCAGACCAAAAATAAACAATCAGCTAATGTGTCGTTTGCAGAGCTTTTTTATATTTTACTGTCACTACCCCTTCGAATAATAAATTACAAAAAATTTATTGACAATTGTTCAAGGAGCTGAATGCATTAAAATTCTATTTGAAGGCTGCAAAAAAACTTTTCAGATAACAAATAAATATAATAAAGTATATTTGTTTGCAAAACTCTGGGTTTCATTAAATTACATTATTAAAACATAATCTTTATAAATTTCAACGAGTAAAGTCGGACTATGATATTTGTAAATTATTATATTCAAAAGCAAGGCATTTGAAACATTGCACAATTATCGAATGCTTATCTGAAGCAGTATGATGTATCTCATGGATACGGACAGATAGTTTCAGTAAGACGTGGAAAATCATTTTATAAACGGTTGCATTGAGTCATTCACCAGACTTTATTAAAGATAATAAGCGGCGAGATGAATAGATTATCTGCCATTCAGAACTGACGTCCCATTTATTTGTCCATCATGCTCCTGATTCTGTCCATTTTGGTCGGGAGGAGCTGCACCATCTCTTCGCAAGCGGATCGTTCCTCCTTTACTTTTTCGATTGCAGAAGGATTGGCCTTGCAATATTCCACCAGGTACTTGTAAGACTCCAACGACTTAGAGGTGTTTGAAAGCTGTTCCAGTCGATCTGGCGTCATGAACTTTGAAAACAAACGGCCGCAATAAAAGTGTGCCATCAGTGCCGGGCGTTCCAACTCTTCCGAGAACTTTTCAGGCAACTTCCCCTCGTGGTTTTTGAGATAGGTTATGAATAGCTGAAAGTATTCAATACTGTTTTTGGCCAGTGTGTTGATTTTGGATGCCAATTGTCTCTTTTTGTCCTCACTCTCTGTGCTCAGCTCCAGCAATGCCAGTTTGTTGTCAAGCATGGAACTGTAAACCTCGCCTATTTCAAACGACAGCTGATGACATAGAGACAAGTAACATTGCGGGTTGAGTTCTCGGAGTACCTCTGCGAGCATGTCCGCACGACGCTTGAACATTTTGCACTGACGATTCAAGTCGACCTCAAAAAATGCGAGGAGTTTAAATAGAGAGCTGTGGTCTTTTATCAATTCGACGTGGTCCGAACAATGCCCGTCGAGAACGTAAAATTCTTTGGCACTAGATATCCATTTTTGACAGCACAGGAAAATCTCTCGAGCCTCGTTGAAAACCAGCACGGGCTTCTCGGTGATGCGACTTTCTATCGAAGAAACGTCGAGGTTGAACAACTCTTTCTCTGCTTCACAAATTTGTTCACCTTCCAAAGTCACTCCTTCAACATCAGTTTCTTCCAATTTCTGATAAAGTCTTTCTCTGGAATACTCTAGCAGAGAGAGAGCATATTTAATCCAGCATCTGTAGAGATCGGCCCAGGCTTTTGACAACTTTTCTTTAGCATCAACGTCTTCCTGAGTATCATCTCCTCCAACATCAACAAATAGGCTGGATGGTTTATCACCAAATTCCTTGAGAATTAGCTCAGCACTTGCCAAACAATGTCGAGCAACCAAATAGTCATTGTTTGACATATAGAACTGTGAAAGTGTTGCCGCATTCATGCTCCAATCTAAAGCTTCATACTTGTGCCTTGATAACTGTCTTTTCAAAGTTTCCTTGCAAAATTCTGCGGAATCGTAACACCTCCCCATCTTGCCATAAACTTGTGCCAAGAAATACAAGGTATGAGTGAATTCATCCTCTAATGCATCAATGCGCTCTTTCTTTTTATTACTACTCAATTCATCACTGTAACTTTCAATTCTAAAAAAGTCATCAACAGACCAGGGATAAACATCGGTTTTCTGTAAAAACTTCTGATAAATGCTTTTAGCTTCAAGTAGTTTTTGTAATCCTTTTTCAAAATCACTTCTTTGACAATACAAAAGGCCCTGTTGATTTAGTAGTGCTTGTGTTATGCCAAAATTGTGTTCTATGTTTTCTTCGCAAGCATCAATAAGGGATCTGCATTCTTTATAATGTTCTTCTCCCGATGAGGATTCTTCTGTCTCTACAAAATTAATTCCAAGTCTGAAATGAAGAACTGCCTTAACTCTTTTAAAATCAGAATGATCAGATGTGTTGATGTCTTTTAAATTTCCAAGAATTGAAGTCAAAACATCCCGTGATTGATACAATGATTGATATGGCGATGAAGTCGGATCAGTCTTACAATCGCTAATTCTTATGGCATTAAAATATTCATTGGAATATTTTTCCACAAATGTTACTATTTCAAAAGCGGTCATAATCGCTAACAAGCCCTACAAAAAGGTCACAGCGTGCAACCAGAAATATTTTGAAGCACCAAAGCATCAAAGGCATACAAACGATTCTTAACAGAGCAGTATTTTTAATAATAATTTGACAAAAATATTACACATTTTAATTACATATTAGATTAATAAATGTTGTAATTGACTTTAAAATGTTGCATAACTGCAAGTTGTGTCATGTAAATAAATATTATTATATTAGGCTCGTTTATTTCAAATATTTAAATAATCGTATTGTTATTATTTAATCTGTCTCAGTCAAATCACCAGAATCAAATGTAGAACGCGGCGAAAGTCGACGCCATCTTAAAACCTTAGGATTTAAGAAATATAGATTTCGTCAGTTTGTTTACGTTTTAGGATTAAGATTGATCAAATATAAACAAAATTGAACTTACAATTTAGTCACATTATGTTGCGAGACTTGAAGCTTGATTTGAACCTTTCGACAACATTTCTGATTCTCGAAGCGCCTTCGCTCGTGTCTGCTACGATCTTGCAGATTTTGGCCGGACAATCTTTAGAGGTGAATTTCGTTCATTCGCCATTTTTGCCAACAAGTGTCTGCCTCAATCTGTTGATTCATACCATAACTTTTTGCAATTGTATCATGTTCAACTATTTATTTATTATTATTATTAATAATTATTATTATTATTGCTAAACGTAAGCGACTAAAATTATCTCTCCTAAACTCAAAACCCGAGTTATGAAATAATAAATAATACGTAAAAAACTTTGAACCTTTTTAAATTTTGTATATGTTAATATTTTGCTTACATAATTAGGTTGGAAGTTTATAATTTCGGCATAATTATTTCCAGTCTGCTTTTCATGTTTTCATGGTTGTTTATGTAACTCGTTAATCTTGTCCTGTCATTGTTCTATCGCTCATCATTATGAGTTAGTATTTTTTAGTTTGAGACTTTATTTGTAATTCATTATACATTTTAAATAATTTAAAGAGTGGACGCTTACTGCAAACGACAAGAGCTACTTGCTCATGATTCTGAACAGCTGCGTGGGTTCTCCCGATGTCGAAAAGCTGTCTCCAGAAATTGCAAAGACTCTGGACGTGGATGTCAATGTTGTCAAGAAGAGGCTGCGGCAAGAACTCTAAAGGGTAATTTCCGCATCATTCTATTACAGGCATTACCTTACATTTGAGTCCTATTATCAGACGGAAGTCGAGAGGTCGTGTTAGAAGCTAACAAGCCACAAGGACTCCGGAAAACTGAGCAAAATAAATAAAAGCAGTGAAATGTAAAACCTGGCCTTTCTATTTTTTTATATCGATTATATGTCGGGGAAGGGTTTTATTTTGGATAAATGGCGCTATCTGCGCATGATTTGACTTGAGGTTCTAATTCTGGTGTCAGTCTTTTGTGGTCAGAGTTGAGGCAAACATTCGGGCGCCTTATTTTGAGCTATTTGGAAAATGGTAAAAAACGTCTCGGCCAAAGTATGTCACGAGGTTATTGTACAAATTGTTGCGCGTCGTGAGCAAAGTAGTAACAGATTCAGGTAATAGGTTAAAAGTAATAAAGTCATAAGAATCTAGATGCAGTCGAGCTTGGTTGTGTCGCGGCCTATGGGTTTGCAAACAAGTGCCGAGAGGTATACGTTGTTGGACACAGGAACTTTGTCCTACTTGCATAATTAGAGACGCCATGTTTGTTTATGTTTCATGAACTCAACGCCCATTGATGCATTAAGCCTCATTTAGCACCCGGGGACATGTACCCTCCCGCCCCTTAGCTACGCCTCTGCATCGGCGATATCTTCAGACTTCTCGTATATTTGTTTTGTCATGCCGGCCTTCTTTTTCCAATACGAAATGGTGTTTGCTGGAATGCCATGTTGACGAAAGTCTGTCGGTTTTGTTCCTTGTTCTAGCTGCAGTATGATTTCATACTTTTTTAATTGACTGATTGCCCAGTTTTCTCTTAACACCTCCAGGCATTTTTAAAACGAAAAAATAACAGAATAGCCACATAATATATTACTCCTCAGACAAAATCAGTAAGAGTGAATTGGATTCGGCGAGATGAATAATTCGACATAACCGATGAGAAAATGCTATGACAAAAGTGGGAATTTGGCGATTTCGCTTCAAAGTCGCGTGGATTAGTCACGTGGATCGAGATAACTGATGTAAAGTGGCGAATTCAACCCTCTTTTATTCTCGAGATATTAGGGTTCGGCGACATAAATGAATCGGCATAACCGATGAGAAAATGATAAGACATGGGGGATTGTGGCGTTTCCACT
Source organism: Whitmania pigra (assembly GCA_021613335.1). Lineage (NCBI taxonomy): Eukaryota > Metazoa > Annelida > Clitellata > Hirudinida > Haemopidae > Whitmania > Whitmania pigra. The sequence continues at coordinate 2,145,023 of JAJTWR010000398.1, read as the reverse complement.
TATAGAACATCGGTTTAATTAGGGTTGGCCGAGGTCGAGATAAGTACTGTACTTGATAACGAACTTGCAAAATTTCATTTAAGGTGATCATAAAAAATAAACATTAAATAAAATTTTAATTCTTGAATATAAATAGAGAATCTTTTAGATTAATAAAATTGTAGTGAGGTGAGAAGATGCAAGTAATTAACCAAAACTGCAATTACCAGCCATTTAACTAAACAAAAGTGACAAATGCAAACCTGTGATTCTTCCTTATGTTCAAAAACGCTATTAAATTCAAATTGCTCTGATAAAAAAGACTTAGAATGTTTTATATGTTACACTTCATTGGAAGATCGAGAAATAGCAATGATGCGACTTTGTGAACATGTATTATGTTCCGAGTGTATGAGGTTATGGAGAGGGAAATCATTGTAAGTCTTGAGAATTATTTTCGTTAATATTAAATTTATCTTAATATTGTAAAATATTCAAACAACTTTAACACCGATGTTCTTATTTATAGCAGGAACTTTGGATGCCCTTGCTGCAGAATCAACTCCAGTAACATAATATTTTCCTCTAATGTTTTCAAGGAAGAACAGAAAGAAGCTCTCTTTAAGATGCACCAAGATTGTGAATTCAACGAACCCATTTTAAAGGGTTTTCTGGAGCAGGTTGATAATGTCGAATGGAAAACATTTATAGACTTCGTACTTAATTTTGAGGAACGAAGTCAAGTTGCTTATGATATTAGTGATTATTGCAAATACCGCGGACTCGTTATAAATTATTTTTGCAATAAGTTCATAACTTTCGATGTAATTGGTGAAGATACTAAAAGAGTTATTATTTATTTGAGAACGCCCGCTGATTTGGATATTCAAATAACATTTACTGATCAAGACCTGCTATGTAGAGAAGCCGATCAGAATTTTGTTGACACATTTGTGGGGTATGTAAATCAACAATGGAAGCATTCATGGAAGGGCCTTTCCAATGCCTTCTTACATGAAAGCGAATATGACCACATATTTGTTAGAAAATTCGGCAACATTCATTGTTTCCTTGGGTTAGAATTAAGAAGCAATGAATTTGCACTCGACGACACGGAAAACATTTTAAAAGATAAATTTCGACATCTTGACAGAACGAATATTCACATATTACCGGACGAACATAAGACGACGATTCGGATGTTTGCAATAGATGAATTATTCTTGTTTGAGAAGTATTTTGACGACGACGACGACGACATGTGAGTTTCGTCGAATGTCAAGTGTTCAAAAAATCTTCATTTCTTGCTTTAATTAAACACACTTTTTGTTCAACAATAAACAATTTGCTCCATGTAGTAAAGTTCATAAAATACATTGATGTTTTGCAAAGTGAATTTAATTTCTTCTTTAAAAACGATAGATCAGAACAATCGAGCAATATTTTAGCCATATTTTTCACCAGCATTGAAGACCTTTGGATGATTGAGTTTGAGAGCCCCAACCCACTATTTCAACCCTTTTCTACCATTAACAACGATACATGATAAGTTCTTGACGAACAATAAATCTCAGGATCAAACTTTCAAAAACATTTATATCTACATTATTATTTTAATCAATTCTAAACGAGTATATGCTGCTAGTATAGGGATATTTTGATAAGTGAATTTCATATAATAAAGACTGCTTAAGCAAGAAGGCAAATTTTGATTGATCTCAATAATTCATACCAAACATATTTTTCTCAGCATCTTCAGAACTTTCAAATTCATCAATATCACAACGAATAACTTGCAAAATATAGAGTCATATAAAACTAAAGATTGAATAAAATTCGAAACTCTAATATAAATAGAGAATCTTTTAGATTAATAAAGTTGTAGTGAGGTGAGAAAATTCAATTAACCATAACTGCAATTACCAGCCGTTTAACTAAAATAAAATTGACAAATGCAAATGCAAACCTGTGATTCACCCTTATGTTCAAAAACGCTATTAAATTCAAATTGCTCTGATAAAAAAGACTTAGAATGTCTAATATGTTACACTTCATTGGAAGATCGAGAAATAGCAATGATGCGACTTTGTGAACATGTATTATGTTCCGAGTGTATGAGGTTATGGAGAGGGAAATCATTGTAAGTCTTGAGAATTATTTTTGTTAATATTAAGTTTATCTTAATATCGTAAAATATTCAAACAACTTTAACACCGATGTTCTTATTTATAGCAGGAACTTTGGATGCCCTTGCTGCAGAATCAACTCCAGTAACATAATATTTTCCTCTAATGTTTTCAAGGAAGAACAGAAAGAAGCTCTCTTTAAGATGCACCAAGATTGTGAATTCAACGAACCCATTTTAAAGGGTTTTCTGGAGCAGGTTGATAATGTCGAATGGAAAACATTTATAGACTTCGTACTTAATTTTGAGGAACGCAGTCAAGTTGCTTATGATATTAGTGATTATTGCGAATACCGCGGACTCGTTATAAATTATTTTTGCAATAAGTTCATAACTTTCGATGTAATTGGTGAAGATACTAAAACAGTTATTATATATTTGAGAACGCCCGCTGATTTGGATATACAAATAATATTTACTGATGAAGATCTGTTATATAGAGAAGGCGATCAGGATTTTGTTGACACATTTGTAGGGTATATAAATCAACAATGGAAGCATTCATGGAAGGGCCTTTCCAATGCCTTCTTAAATGAAAGCGAATTTACCCACTTATTTGTTAGAAATTTCGGCAACATTCATTGTTTCCTTGGGTTAGAATTAAGAAGCAATGAATTTGCACTCGATGACACGGAAAACATTTTAAAAGATAAATTTCGACATCTTGACAGAACGAATATTCAGATATTACCGGACGATTGGTCGACGTTTGTGACATTAGTTAAAAATTCATTATTCTTGTTTGAGAACTATTTTGACGACGACGACGACGACTTGTGAGTTTCGTCGAATGTCAAGTATTCAAAAAATCTTCATTTCTTGCTTTAATTAAACGCACTTCTTGTTCAACAATAAACAATTTGCTCCTTGCGTTTGGAGTAAAGTTCATAAAATACATTAATGTTTCGCAAAGTGAATTGAATTTGTTCTTTAAAAACGAAAGATCAGAACAATCGAGCAATATTTTAGCCATATTTTTTCACCAGCATTGAAGGCCTTTGGTTGATTGAGTTTCAGAGCCCCAACAGCCCACTTCAACCTTTTCATTCTTGCTTTAATTAAACGCACTTCTTGTTCAACAATAAACAATTTGCTCCTTGCGTTTGGAGTAAAGTTCATAAAATACATTGATGTTTCGCAAAGTGAATTGAATTTGTTCTTTAAAAACGAAAGATCAGAACAATCGAGCAATATTTTAGCCATATTTTTTCACCAGCATTGAAGGCCTTTGGTTGATTGAGTTTCAGAGCCCCAACAGCCCACTTCAACCTTTTCATAGCCGCTACTATTAAGAATTATACGTAATAAATTACTTAATTATTACCGTCACTGACTTGTTTAAATATCTCAAGCTTCCATACTCTGTTCATATATCTGACCTGCTCGCCACCTGTTGCTTGTTTATAGAAACTTGACGAAGGGAGCTATACATTCTGCAAAGGCATTGCATTAATGTTATTACGTTATTAACACGCAATCAGTACGACTTGGAGTCTTATAAAGGTCATGTCTTTCACGCAAGACAACGTCCAAATCATCTCAGTTATACTAAGGACTATAATCAAATAAATAAATAAATATATAAATAAATAAATAAATAAATAAATAAATAACGCAAGACAACTATGCTGGCATCAGGCAGTTTTGGCTCCATTAGCTCATGCTTCTGTTCTGCAAACTTGTCGCGTTCTCATCCGCTAGGCTTTCTGAAGTACCCCTGCGTCTAAACGTAGAGTCTTATAAACTACTAAAACAACTGAGCAGTTCAAGAATCTTTGATTTCCACGATCGAAGTCAACAGACATGAAACAAAAAATGTACACAAATCGCAAGAGTTCTTACTCATATTGGAATGGACACTGCCTTGAACTAATCAAGGAAGTCCTCACTTAAACTTTGATTTGTCTACAACTTGTACGGGCTGCCTCCAAATTTAAAGTTTATCTATACAATTATTAATTATTATTAATAGTTATTATTAATTATTATCTTATCAATATGCATTACACAATGTGACAGGTTACTATCGTAAGACTAGAAAACACGGTCAGCAACTTCGTATCGTGCGACAAGGCACCTCAGCGGATTTTCCTAAATTTTAGAATTTCTTACAAGACAGAAATAAACAGCGAGCAAAATAATCATCAATGGTGTGTCCTCCTGTACTTTTCAGACAATTGGCTGACGTTTGCCATGTCTCTCCTGCTAGTACTTCTCTGTTTTGAAGTTAATCTTTGCTTTGGCACTCTATCTGGAAAAGGAAGCATACAGTTTCAAAACAAAGCACTCTTTAGTAATAACTAATAATTAAATGATTGGCTGTTATACAACTAATTAATTACTTAACTAAGTAAGTAAGTCTGCGATTAATGGTCAGGAGTAAGGCTTAATTGGTGCTATAGATGACTGTTTTAGGTATTCATAGGCTTTAAAGCACAGGTCAATGAGGGTTCATTAAGAGCCATCAATGAAAGAATTCAATGAGTAAATTAATCACAATCATTCTCTAGCTTTATTATTGAATTGTCTGACTTTGAATGTTGTGTCGACTTTAAATTGTGAGCAAGTGAGCAAACGGTAAAGTGAATGTTTACCCTTCTGGTCACAGATGTGAACCTTTACTTTGGTCGTGGTCTCGACCGTGGTACAGTGGCTCGAAGAATAAGACGAGACTTGCACGGGTGATGACGTAACCTGCGTGTAATGAATCAATTATTATAACCAGGGCTGGATATTTATTTTTATTATAATCCATTTGTAATAAATTAATTAATGTAAGCAGGTAATTATTTTTAAAGAATCAATTAATAAAACCAAGGCCATCATTTTTTGGGAGAGAGAAATATTAATAAAACCCATGGATCTTTCAAAAACGTCTGAATCTCACCAAAGTAGACCCCAGAGAGGAATGCAGGTGGTAACTGCTTGGAAAGACCTGGAGCTTCCTTCCCGAACGAGCAGAAGACTCCCTGTCGTCCAGGTGGTCAACCACACCTGTAGACGGAGCGGTCGATGGAGTCAGGGACTGGGACGAGGATGTACCGCTGCTGCAACAATGGGGAGGATTGCTGATGATGATGGTGGGCTTGAGGTCGATAGAGATGGAGGAGGCACAAGAGTTTGAGCTTTCCTCGACGATGGTGGATAAGTTGGGAGGATTTTTGAGCCTGGTTGAGATTCGGCTTCGACTCCTGCTTCTGCCATTCCTCGACTTTTTCCTGGTCTTGTGCAAGGCTTTCTGACCCAATCTTGACCTCGAGGAAGTTGTCGGTTTCTGAGGCTGGATGACGGGCGAGGGAGGAGGAAGGTACAACCCGTCGTTTAGGGGGGTCACCTAAAAAAAATAAATCAGTTACAGTTTAGTTTTTGCATTTAGCCAAATTTTTGGTTCCTTTTTAGAGCAATAATAAGGATGCTTTCACATTTACGAGGTGTGCCACTATACAAGGCACTATCCAAGGCAATACAGGCTGGGTTGTGAACACGAAGCCATTGTCACAACTGCTGCACATCAATGAATGGTAAATTAACATCCAAATATCTTCGACAACGTCTAATAACCTCAGCTGATGGACCGACCAACGAAAGGAGAACAGGCAGAAAGACCAGACCGTTGAGACACCCGAGCATTAACATCACTACAAATGGTCCAAAGATATACCTGCAGAAGAACAAAGTTAAAAGTTGCATCATCAAAATATAACATAACCATTTAAACGTTGCATCATCAAAATATCACATAACCACTGATAACCACAGAAATACAAAGAGAACAACTGGATAAAAACATTCTGACAAACAAGTTGATCGACACACCACCACCGACTCACTTTCTTATGAATACCAGTTCCGTGGCCGCGAGGACGAGAAGACCGAGGAAAGCTGCAATGAAGGTGTGGACAGACGGGGTGATGGTCTGTTCTAAGGAGAGAACCATTCTCCTATCACGCGGGCCGATGCACGTTTGGAATGCCTGCCACCAGGAATTCGACAATTTTAGACTTAATTCAGAGGGGAGAATTATTGATTATTTCAAATTCAACTTTCTAATCAATCATAATGCAGGAATTACATTTTAAAATGTTGAAAACAGTTTAATCTCTTGTTAACTACAAACGAACATTCTGCGATGTTAACACATGTATAACTCAAGATAGATAATTAGCATTAAATGAGATTGTTAATAAGATAATGAGACTAATAATAATACTAATAATAATAATCACTACACAAGCATCATTGCATTTTGTACCATTGACAGCAGGTTCTTACAATGTGAACATCCTCACAACAAAAATTGCCATTGCAGCTCCTAATGGAATTAAAATTTGGCAAAAAGCCAAAAAAGCAAACTGACCAAAACGAAAGGAAGGGTGACGTGCACGGTGGTTCCCACGGAAACGATGAGGAGGACGGCAGACAGGGAACTCATCTTCACTCCGGCCAGGCCCATGAACCCGTACAACTCCACCATGGTGCAGACCAACACGAACACCTTTTTGAGGGAACAATGAATTTAAGTCAATTGAATTGCTCGTTAAGTATTTAAATAAAAAAGTTAATACGATTCTAGTGCCACTGAACTGGTCGTCAAAATAAAACAATTCCAATTAGTTGTTCGTCACAGAATATGTTTGCCATCTCGACGAGAGTTTGCACATGACCACCAATGGATTTATTGCAACACATCAACTCCAGACGATCAATCACACAGAGAAAATCGAAGAAAGTAACCTCGAGAAATGCAGCAAACGGGTTGAGTAGAATGGTCAAAACAACCACGAACACCACCGCCAGAACGGAAGCGACGAGTACGAAGAGGTAGAATCTGACTGAAAAGAACTGCTCCCAGAAGGTGACCAGCAGTCCGTGAGGGTAGTTTGGAAGGCCTCGGGAGACGAAGGAGTCGCAGATGTTTCGAACGTTCTGTCAACGTTTGTGGAAAATTGAGCTCGTTGCTTGCATCATCATCGTCATCATTATTATCATCATCATTATTATTATTATTACTATTAATATTATTATTATCATCATTATTTACGATCAAGTGTGTTGCATTCATTCGGTGCCATGCATCATGCAGCACAGTTTCGACAACTCACCGACAGAACTTCCATAATTTTTTGGTCGGATTGCAGGCCGTTTAGGATGAAGGCACTTTGGGCATAAGTTATCGGATGTGATGGAGGTACTAATCGAAGGGAAATTAAAATCAAGTCAAAATAAAATGCATTAGAAATGTAAGTAAACATTATAAATTAATTAATACCAGCTTATTATAATAAACGTTATAGATGTATAAAAACTTGGTTCACTATTGCAAAGGCACAGAATCAAAATACTTTATGCTAATTATCTCCAAATATGACAAATACGACAATTATTGGTTAACTATTGTCCAAAAAAGCCACAGATTAAACATATTAATATTAAATGTCTAGCACTTACTGTTACAACTTGGGTCGGTCTTTTCGTGTGCCCATGGCTCTGGAAAGGGCTTGATGTGGGCCTGCGAGAAGTCATAAGCTATGTCGTTCTTACTCCATGCAGTGAGGTAATTGTAGAAGGCGGGCGGGTAGATTATTCCGTTGCTGTTCACCAATCTACCCGTACGAGTCTGAGAGGGGAGATAATACCGATGAGAAAAGCAAAAGTAACGATTTATGACGATTTATTTATAATTTAATTCCTTCAGACTTTTTCCCAATTAACTTCAGTCAGACAAAAAAAGAAATGCCTAGCTGATAACATATCATCACTGAAAGGATTTGAAAAATCACAAAAAATATCAAATAAAAGCAATTGATTCCATTTGTAAAGACCATACAAAAAGACACTCATACGACATTGTTTGTTTACAAGGTTTTAAGCCAACTAAGTAGTGAATCTATTAAATTAATTAACTGATAACTGACTGAAAGAGACTGTCAAAGGCCATAGAGTCAGGCAACATCCTCCTAACTTTAACTTTGACAATATGATTCAGAAAGTCAAGGAACGGAACATAAATTACCGAAGTCAATCGTAACAATACTCGAGGCGTTCTTATGAATTGCACAATGTGCCTTTTGACCAATTGTAAGAGAACAGCATTTCTTTCTTCGACGTTGAATGTAACTTTAATAATAATAATACTACTACAACTACTAGTATTACTACTACTACTACTAATAATAACAAAACAACAACAATAATAATAATAACAATAACAACAACAATAATAATAATAACAATAATAATAATAATAACAATAATAATAATAACAACAACAATAATAACAACAATAATAATATCAACAACAATAATAATAATAATTAATTTGTAAGGCACCATGTGCATAGCGTCAGAAACTTTACCCTATTTCTGTCGATAGGAGATGATTTTATTCCAGTCTGGACCATCAGCTTGTACCCCAGACTGCCAAGGTTGGTTGAGTTTGGATGCCATCCTTCTATGGTAATGGTTTTACTCTGAACATCCATGTCGAATGCCTCTTGAACCTCTGCAATCGATCGCTGAATGTCAATGTCGGTGACACGTTTATGACTAGTGTAATAATAATAATAATAATAATAATAATAATAATAATAATATTAATAATAATAATAAGGATAATAATAATAATAAAAAAAATAATAACTGACAATAATAATAATAATAATAATATAATAAAAATAATAATATTAATAACAGCTGACAGTTGTTGAGATTGAGAGCTTCTAAACAGCTTTTTTTTTTAAATGAAATGCTCACGACAACATTGAAATGCTGACATGAAATAATAATGCTAGTGTCTGTGATGTCTATAATTACCTTTCTATCAATAATTGAGCTTTTTTAATTAATTAATTAATTAAATAATAATATTGTACTATAAACACTAATAAGATAGACGAAAAATGTAAGTCTAAAAATAAAGTTTAACAACGAAATCGAAACGACAAAATTTCTCTTCTCCGTACCGAGCAACCATTTCCTGAAGACTTCCAACCAGAATTCCGGAAAGCTTCCGTCCTTGGACCTGATGATGTTGTTGATGGACTCGAAGGAATGATGGAAGGAGTGGAGGAGTTTCTGCCCGTATTCTGAGGCATAATCAAAGTTCTCCTGCAAATTGAAATTACGGACAAGTTTTTTTAAAAATTCAATCATTTCACACAAATGTCATTGCAATTTGTAAGCATGTTTTTTGTAAAACTAATTGCTGTTTTCGAGTCAAGTCGTTTATAGGAGGACTTGACAAGTTGAAATTATGTTTGAAAATTATTTAAACAATAACCAAATATCAGTGGTCTATGATGATGACGACGACGACGATGATGATATTGATGATAATGATGATGATGATGACGTTAATGTCTCAAAGTCAAACCTGAGTAGCAATGTGAAAGTAATAGAAGCCGAAATATTTTGATTGAATCCTGAAGAATTCCCTCTCGGGGGACGAGGCGGGCATCACGTCCATCGTGTCCAGTCCCTCCCTGACCCGAAGTACCCCCACGATGCCGACAACAATGGAAATGATGAAGAAGATCACAACTATTATCTGCCAATAAGGGGTTTTAGAGTTAAAATTGTTAAAGATTAGTGGTTTTTTTCTCTTGACAATATGGCATGATTAAGTGAGAAATATGCAAATCACATTTACCCGTAAGTTACACATGCACATCATACAACAAGCAATGTACTTATTAATTTAAATAATTTCAAATCAAGTTATCCATCATCATCTTCCTCATCACCATCATCATCACCACCACCATCACTACCACCACCACCACCACCATCATCATCATCATCATCATCATCATCATCATCATTATCACCATTTCTGAACCAACAACCTTAACAGGTAGCTTTTCAAGGAGGGGTCCGTAAAATCTTTTGATGAACTCAGACAAGACACAGTCTACGAAAGCAGAACAGCATGATCTCCTGTCCACGGTAGTGGAGTCAGTGCGAATGGTGGAAGGGAGGTAAACGGATGAAGAGGATGAACTCAGGAGTTCGTGACTCGATGCCAGCGAACTGATTCCTGGAAACAAATGGAATTATGATGATGATGATGATTACGATGACCAATCATAAATTACAAGCCTTCAAGCTCTATGACATTTTCAACTAAACTATGTCGCATATGTAGACTATATACTACATAATATAATATATAATATATATAATATATTCGTATAAGATCGAATCGTTAATTGATAGCTTATTTATTACAACATAATAATAACTTGTAATAATAATCTGATAAAAAAATATTTCCTAATCACTAATTGTTATTACAGGACAATAAATTAAGACAAGAAATGTCATTGATTAAGTGTTGATTTGTTTTACACAACAACTGAGCAACTAGGCAGTAGTTGAGACGTAAAATTCAACATTGTAACACGTCACACAACAATGTGCAACAGAAATTTAAATATCAGGGAGATTTATTACTTTAACCAAATAAATAAATTACGAATACAGCACAAAGGTCATTAAACTAATAACTATGATGATGATGATGATGATGATGATGATGATGATGATGATGATGATGATAAAAATAACAACAAATTTATCTGGATAATAATAAAATGCTACAACTAATAATAATTATAATAACGAACAAAGAAATTCTACACATTGATATAATTAGTAATTAGTAATAATAATAATAACAATAATAATAATAATAATAATAATAATAATAATAATAATAATAATAATAATAATAATAATAATAATAATAATAATAATAAGAAAACTGAAATAATCATGGCCAAAGAACCTGATGATCTCCGCAAATATTCTTCTCCTCGTGAATTCTGACTGAACGAACCCCTGTCTGGGAGGACAGAAATGTTCGTATTCTTTGTTTTGGACGAGAAGGTTGAAAACTCATCACCATCATCATTATCATCACCTTCGTGGGAGGTCCAGCGATGATGACGATGGTGGTGATGATGATGATGGTGATGATCGGGATGGTGGGGAGACTCTGGTGAGTCCGAGGTGTGTTTGGATTTTTTTGATTTTATGTATGATACAGAGGAAATGCTTCCTGCCGCTGCAGTTGTCGTCGTCGTTGGTGGTCTGAAAAATTAAAAAAAAAATTATTCGAGTTAAAAACATACAATTGGTTAATTAACTGTAAACAACCAACACACATAATATACAACAAACACAATGTAATATTTATATGTTAAATATTAAGTATTAATATTTTACCAACAAAAATTGAATACTAACAAACACTAATTCCATCAACAGTTTAATAGTAATAGCTTTACCACGCGATCGTATTAATTGTAATTGTCAGAAGTCATTCATATTTATAAATTCAAGAGAGCTAACGATGACAATGGTGACGATGACAACGACGACGACGATGATGATGATCTGCGAACAGACGAACTAAGAAAGAAAAAATACGCAATGAGGCCGACAAATACTCGAAATAAAAAAGGAAATAGACTCGACTAATTCTACAAAATCTAGAAAACGCTATAAAGCCCTCTTCTCGTCGAGAATTCAAAATTGCATCAAGTTGATAATAAATAAATAAATAAATAAATAATTAAATATTTTTTCGACCACCCGGCAGCAAGCCCGGCAAGAGTTGTTTGTTTTTGCTCAATTGAGTGTGAAAGTGTGTCAAGGCCTTCTCAGAGATGGTGATGTTGATGATGATGACGATGATGAAAATGGTGATGATGACGACGACGATAATGACGGTGGTGATGATGATTATGAACGTAGAGCAGACGATTAGAGTCACTTAGCCATAGTCACGCTAGTCACATCTCAGAGACAAGACATGCGCCTAAACTACTGGCACAATAAATTCTAAATTAACAACTAGAGCATTGAGAAATAAATTATTATCATCGTTAAAAACCATCATCATCATCATCTTTTCAAACTTCACTCCCGGCTGTCAAGGATGATGAATATTCATGAATCCAATAAATTAATTTAATTAATTAAGATGATCGCTCAGGTGCGCCATTTTATTATTTATAGTTGGGGCCATTTAATTAATAATCAAGCAGTTAATAGCACTGGTTATTATTCTTCATTAGGATGGTCTAATTAATAATTAAGTAGTTAATTAGCACCGTTTATTATCGCTGGATTCTAATCGCTGCGGTAACGCACATGAAAACATCATTATTTCTGCCCGCATGGAAAGTGCATCTGGAAGTGGTACAATTGGCGCCGCATAAATTATGATAAGGAAGCAACATGTCAACAAAGCTCTTGTGTGGTATGATGTGATGGAATGAAAGAAAAAAGAAGTAATTCCCAAAGAGGTGAATAATTGATTTTCAACATCAAAAGAAACAAAATTATTTCCGTGAT
>JAJTWR010000398.1:2020000-2125000 GCA_021613335.1 Whitmania pigra | reverse complement strand
AGAACAAAGAACAATGACCTACAAAATAAAAACATAAAAAAAACAACATAAAAACCCATAAAAAAACCCATTAAAAACATAAGAAAAAAACAACTTCACAAATACAATACCATGAGGAGGAAGCCCAGAGCGATTCTGAGGTAGCTGACTTGAGAATATTCTGCCAGCATCTCTACCATGTTGCTGGAGGTGAAGGAATGGACTTTGTCTCTCAATCGCTTTGACCTTCCAGGTCGATGATCCTGGTGACCCCCGCGAGAGGTCATGAACTTGTCCACGACCTGCCCCAGATGGTATGAGGATAAAAATTATGGCAACAATGATAGGCTTAATTGTTACCTATATATGTACTATATGTACTATGATATCAGTTCCAGACATGTTTGAAATCCATTAAAATCTTATTTATTTATAACTAAAGACACAAAAAAAAAATATATATAGTGGAAAACTGGCATCAGTTAGGGTGCTAATTAATAAAATCATCCCAATTAACATTAAAAAGTATTTAAATCACAATTTATGTCACAACGACCGCCATCATCATCATCATCCCCATCGCCTCACTAAGGACACACCTCACTCCCCTCAACGTATCCTAGACAACCCCCAGAGACTGACCTTGGTCATCTGTTTCTCCCAGGCTCTTATCACCTCCCCTGCTACGCTGTCATTCCAGGGCAGAGTGGGAGGGTTGTCCTTGAACATGTTGAAGAGCATCTTTTCACCCACTAACATGATGGTCGACTGGAGGGCCTGAGACCTGAAATGGTGGACTAATTAATTAGGTTATTATTTAGTTAATTAATACGTTAATTAATACGTTAATTAATTAGCTGGTTAATTAACTTCAGCAAGGCACATCAATGGATCCTCAGGGTCCATCCATCATCACAATCACATCTCAAGTCGAGTTTCGAGATCAAAGACTGGAAAATGTCATCATTGAAATTTGTTGATATTGTCGCAACCATAGCAACCATTGTCGATGTAGTTGTTGTTACTAAAAACCTAAACGACTAACAACAATGATAAGAATGTGAAAGTATTACTACAGTTTCACTTTGTTACTTGCAACAACAATAACAACAACAATAATAATAAAATTATAATAATAACAATAACAATAACAACAGCAATAATAACAATAACAACAACAACAATAATAATAACATTATAATAATAGCAATAATAATAATAATAATAGTAATAATAATAATAATAATAATAATAATAATAATAATAATAATAATAATATAATAATAATAATCATAATAATAATAATAATAATAATAATAATAATAATAATAATAATAATAATAACAACAATAATAATAATAACAACAACAATAATAATAATAATAATAATAATAAAACAATAACAATAATAATAGTAGCATCATTATTGGTGCTGCTATTATCCTCAATTAAGTTACTCCAGGAAGCCACACGAGACCACACAGAGATGAGAGATGAGACCCCCCCCCAAGCGAGACCACCCGGAAGAGGAAGGCCGATGGATGCAACAAAGTTCATCCACAACAGTTTCTCATCAACATAAATTTCATTGCTTCCACCACCAACGTCATCATCACCACCATCATCATCACCATCATCATCACCACCATCATCATCACCACCATCATCATCATCATCATCACCATCATCATCATCATCATCATCATGACCGACATAGCGAAAACCATTCCCGTAACCGCAGCTTCCCATCATCACTGGCACACTACACAATGACTAGAATTTCTCAGAAGGGATCATCATCATGAACACCATCCTAACCATGGCCATCATCATGGTCATGATTATCGTTATCATTGTCATCGTCGCCAGTATCTCCATCATGATTAACTTTATTACAACGATGATCATCATCATCATCGCCATCGCGGCCCATAAAAAGACAGACAGACAGACAGACAGACAGACAGTTCAGAAGAAAGTCGAGCGCTCTTTATTTATGAAAGAATCAAGCTCGTCTCAGAAAGTGGAGCGAGCAGCCTTTGAATGAAACTAAGATCAGGGTGGTCCGATAAGCTGCATACTTTTCAGGCAAAAAATAAACGAAACACGACCTCACAAAGCCGTGGTAGTCATGGTAACATTCTCCTTCTCATCATCATCATCATCATCAAAGTTATCACCATAATCATCATCAACATCTCATCGTCGTCGTCGTCATCACCACAGTCACCATCATCATCATCATCTCATCGTTGTCATCATCACCACAGTCAAAATCATCGCTACCGAGGCCCAAAACGAGATTCGAAAAGCAGATTCTTCTCTCAAAATGCCTCCCAAATTAAGAAGTAATTAAGAACCCAAACCATCCGACCGATCGACCCACCTGACGATGTGACCCGATTTGTTCCTTTGTATCCCCCCCAGCATCATGTCCTCACTGAAGTGCATGTAATTCTTGGCGAATCCTTCGCAGCCCTGAGCGAGAACAGACGCAACGTCGGGTGGCTAAAATGTTTTGACAAGAAAAAGAAAAAAAAACACCATCATCGTGAAATCTGAATTTATATAGCGCGCTTGAATTACTTCTCAGCCCGAGTACCTCTTTAGATGAAAAATTCGGGGCAGTTTCAGGGCAGGCTGGATCGTGGGGATCGAGGCAAGGCTTTTCTTGGTAACCGGTTGAAATTCCAGCCTGTTTATCAACAGTCGTCAACGATTTTAAAATTTAAAATGATGCAAAACAAATAAACGGAGTAAAAATCTTAACTGACTTTGTCCATAACTTCCCTAATGTTGTTGGCCATGGAAGGTGAGAACTGACTTAACTTGTCGACGGCGTCCTGCGGATTAAGATTCGTCCAATCGACTTCTCCGTAACCGCTGGAAGCGAACAATAACAACGAATCAAATAAACCCACGAACAAAAATTGTGTAAATTCTAAGCGCGGAATGTAAACTGGAATGTAAACTCACGGTAACGAGACACTTTTATAAGCAACGAGTTTGCTTCCCTCCCAAAAACATTCCAATGGAGAGATGATAAAACACGGCATGAGGTCTTCGAGAACCTGCAAACCATTCCACCGTCAGTGTGAGCAAATACACGAGCGATTACAATCCAACTCTTCACCTGGCCAAACTTCTTCGAAGTATCGCCTTGATCCAAGTAACTGTCTGAAAACTTGCTCAAGTCGATGTAGTTGAAAGGAAGCATGTAGCAAACGTCCCTGAACTTCCAAGGTCTTGCAGAAAATAATTTTTTTTAAATATAAAAAAAAAATAAATAAACGAAATTAACAAGACATGACATCAGCTTAAAGATCAAACATCCTGGCAAGACAAGAAAAAATCTTCTCACATGTCCAACATGTGCATGTTGACAGAAACGACTTCTTTGAGAACATCCAGATGAAGCAGGAGACTTTCGACCGTCAAAACGTTCTGACCCTCGTCTTCGGACACTTGGATGACGGCCTCGTTTATCTCTCCGTCGTCCATCCCCAAAGCATCCGCGGTGTACTTCATCTCCCTGGCCATGCGACTGCCGGCTATAAATACATTTCCATTGCAAATGGTAGGAGCGATGATTTGATTTTGACGAACGACATTCAAACATTTGTCCAACATCAACCGTCTGAAATGTGAACCTGTGAACCTTTAGTCAAGCTGCATCGAGCAAACATGTTTCACCGCAACAAATTTTTAAAGCACACAAACGGCAAAACAAAAAACAATCACGACACCAGCAAAACACTCTCTACCCATTTGACATCCTTCCTGAAGGAAAACAAATCTATAATCAAGATTAATGGCAAGACTCAGAAAAAGTTGGGAACAAGATGATAGCAGAGTGTGGCTTCCCAACACAAGACAGAGACTGTCTGATCAAAGGCTCACCATCAATCCAAAGTTTGTTGATGTCACTCTCTATTTGGTAAGTCTTTAACCCTAGGCATGACATGAACAAGGCGACCAGACCAACAAAAACTATCTTTCCGCAGTGTATCTGGATAAAATTTCCGAGCTGCGACAAGTACTTCTGCATGACTAGCCTCAGCCAGAGAGTCTTCATCTTGCCTCTAGCCTTGCCCTGAATTGCATATGATAGCACTTCACATTGGAATAACTCTTTCAAAAAGTCAACAATAAACTTTAATCAGAAGTTTAAGTTTAAGAATTAAAATCAAAACACTGTAACAAGGAATCCAAACAGAACTAATATCCTAACAATCTAATTCCAATAAAGAAACTTAAAGATTCTTACCTTACTGACTTGAGTATAGGCCACGAATGCGTCGACAAAACTCGGCCTCACCATCAAACTCCTGGGGGACCTACGACCCACTCCAGATCCACCCACTTCCATCATTTCAGACTCCCCGGCCTCGTCCCTCCACACGGATTCTGTCCTCAACACGATCGCCATAGCAAATCGCCGGCAAACCTTCAGCCCGGTTCAGTCCCTGTCTTTTCTAAACACATCGGAGCGATGGTTCGTCTGCCGCTCGAAAGTATAACGACGACAACATGAGAGAGAGAGAGTATCCGAACGACTCCAATCAACAACAACAACAACAATTTGATCCAAATATTATCAGTCTCGTCAAAACTCGTTTAATAGTCCAACTGTCGGAATTCGAACGCCTGCAACGAACGACGAACAACCGTCATGCTTTTCTAGTAATCGAAGCGGTTAATAAGGTTGAATTTTAATGAGAACAAATACAGTTCAGTCTAACTGCACGTCTAACATCACTGTCAAGAATGAGTCGCAAGTTAATCAGTTTGCAATTCCGCAATTCCATCCGATTTTAAACGAATTGAAGTTCGCAAAAACCACGACCCTACGAACTGAGAAGATTTCTGAACGAGAATCGCTTGAAACATCAAAAAGGCCGGCCCTCTTAAGACACAAGCTCCTGCAAACGTAAACAAAACTGTCTGCATTATTAACTACTATAGTATTCAGAGTGGGCGGAGTCTGAATAAATTATGCGCACAAGCGCGACCCCACAGCGCACCCGATTTACGAAAATGTTTCCTCTACAAGTCTTATTTTGCTAAACAATAAACGCTCGCTAACCATATTTTTCATCACCACCATTGTCATAGGTATTTTTGTTCTCTTGTGATCTTTACAATCGACTGCTAAAAGGCATTTTGAAAAGACCACACGCAAATTCTAGTGGAGCTCTGTCGAGAGAGAGAGAGATATAGAAAAGGCTGGTTGTGAGGCCATAATACATCACCATCTACAAGTGAATTGCTGGCTCTTGCGTCGCCATAAATAAACTCTTTCATAGTTACCGACTGCATCATCGCTTTAATCGAAGGTGGTCCGTCATGAGACTGTACCAAGGAACCTGGATTCTCTCGACTTGTTGGAAAAGTCTCAATTTGGAAATGAAACGAATTGTGTTAAGTATAATTCTGCTTCAACGCAAACTCCACAGGTAGGGGTAGAAAGCGCTAAGCTAGAACCTGATAAGCTTAAAAATCCAGGACCACCCTGTAGAAAGTTAGGATCGACGACTATTGGCCTAACAAACCGACTGTTCTTCCTAATAAGGTATAAATTCGTGCGCTTGTGAAAGATTTTGTAGCCCACCGTGTTGTAGTTTCATGTTTTTTTCAAACAAAAAACAGCCAAAAAGTTGAAGTTGAGCAAATGTCAAGTTTTTAAGCAACTCTGTTTGTTAGCAGACGAGGGTGTGAACATTTCTAGCTACTTCTTCGGTGGTCTTGTGCCATTATTCGGTCTCAGCTTATTTTATTTTCACTAATAGCCATCCGGCTCGGCAATTAACAACGTTTATGTTTATATTGCGAATCTTGGGCGTCGCTTGTGATTTTTGATTTGTCAGATTTAAAAATATAAATAAAACAAAGAATTGAACGCTGGAATTTCATATTTAGTTTTTTGTGGGCTCGCCACGCAGGGCCCTTATCTGGGTCATGAGGTTTTTGAGAATTTTCCGAAAATTAGAGTTCATTAAGTTCTGCCAACGTTTAGCTGAGAGCATTCTGATGATGTCAATGCATGATTTAGAGGATAATCGAATATGTCAGTATTCAATTTGTAAAAAAAAAAAAAATTAAAAAAAAAAAGCGGTTAAATGCTGAGATATTGAGCGATCGTAAAGAACTCTAACATACGACAGATTTTTGAAATCATGATCCATCGAGTCAGGCATCGGGAATCAAAGATTTCAGTGCAGACGTTTATGCGCCACATGATTAAACATGTCACGTGACTGATTGATGCCTTATCTTGGTGGTCCTGGAGATCTCGAAACTAACTTTCACACTCAGTTGGTAAAAATCAAGTCGTTAGAGCTTTTAGCAAGGAATGCTCTAGTTTTACTTAAGAATAAAATGTAGGACTTTGCTGGCCATAAAGTGTTAGTCTAAGGAGATGATGGATGAAGTAGCAAGTGCAAGATTTGAGTTTAATTTCACAGCTAAATTTTAGCTGATTAGCTTTTCGACTATGCGCAATGTTTCTGCTTTTGTTCATATTGGTTACGAATAGTCTATGGACACAGCACATGGCTTTAAAAAAAATTATATTTTATTAATGTTGGTAAGCTTCTAATTGCCCTCTCGTACTAACGAACCCTATATACCAAAGCTCTCACCAGGCCTTCAACAGGATCGCTAGAAGAAATTCCTGGCCAATAAGGTAATGGATATTCAGGGAAAAAGGTCATGACAGTAACATTTTAAAATCAGGACGTGCGATCCTCAGAAATTTCTGGGTCTATGGACATTTACCAACCCCCTTGACCCGGCAACCCTCACCACCCAAATCGATCTTCAGCCGCGCAGAAATGAGATTTATTTATTTGATTAAAGTCTGTTGAATAACTAAGATGAATTAGACTGAAAGAAATGAGAGCCAATTACGAACTTTGTATAATATACTGATTCGTATACAACTATAGGAAAACGTGAGCTTTGTTAGCGTTTGCCATCATACCAATTAAAAGTAATTAATTAAAATTAGCGCAGTTTACTTGCAATATGAAATTCTCCCCCAAGAATTTATTACATTAATTAGTATTGCAGAGTATATATAAATATAACAAACAGTTCTGCCTAAAGAACATTGTCCTACTTTTAAAAAGTTTCTTATTTTATTAGGAGAAAATCAAACTGAGATGCCATGCGTTCAGGGAAACGTGGAACATGGACCCCCTCAAAAAAAAAAAAAACCAAACAACTCTGCTCAATACTGTTCAGACATCATGAGAACCACAAGAGACGACCAGCCTGTAAAGGGATGACTGCCTTTTCCTGCTCCCGTCAAGTCGTCGTACTGTTCCCAAACGTAGCCCGTTTTGACGTACTGTTCGTGCACGTTCCTGATCAGGTTTTCCCGAAGGCTCTGGTAGAGCTTGCCTGCCGTGGTACTGTAGGGACCTTCGGTGACCCGATAGTGCTTCAGAGCCGACACTGCCAAGTAGTTGATGTTTATCCAGATGGATCCCCTCCAATAGGGGGGATCGTGTTCTGTGTTGTGCATCCGATAATGAGGAGACGTTCTCGCGAGGGAACGAAGGCCGAACGGCGTCCACAGCAGTTCCGGATCGGAAAGGTCCGTCAGAATCTTCCCCAGCTGAGGAGAGGTGGGTTCTAAGATTTTCAGAAGAAATGGAAATATGTTGACGTATCCGAACTCCGTGTCGACGAGTTTGTAGGTCGGGTCGCTCAAAGTGACTCTGATTTTCTCGGGAGGGTGTTGGTTCTCATTGTTTGGCCTCTGACCTGGCTTTTGGCTCCTCGGAACCTTCGGAGGTCTCTTTAGTTCCACTTTCTCCGAGTGAAATCCAAAGTCGCTGTATCTGCCTTTGGATTCGGACCAGTGGAGTTCGTTCAACAGTTTCGGATCTGTCAACAACTTATGCGTCGAGTCGAATGCTTTCCACTGGTCATTGTTTAGAATTTTTGCAATTTTTGACAAGATGCCAGACATGTAGGTAACCCAGCATCTCAGATCGAGGTGACGCTCGTGCTCAGTGGGATGACTTGCCCTCGGGAAGTCGTCCAAACCCGAAGTCAGTGTCTTGGGGTTGAGTTCTTGGATTGTCGTGCCATTCCTTCCCCTCCAGAAGTAGGCAGAGTAGTAATGAGGAGAAATCTGGGTCTTGTTGTACCAATTATACCAGGCAGTCAGGCGAGGATATATGGTCTCAAGAAAAGACTTGTGATTCTCGATGAATTTTTTATCTTTTAAAAGCTTCTCCAGAGTCAGAAACAATGTGGGCGGATTGGCATTTTCATTGCTTTGGACGACAAACTCTTGCGGTACTCTGGCTCGAGCCTCTGATCCGAGAATCTGTTCCCTCGGTATCCATCCTTCCGAGTTCATCAGGTCGAGCCAATGTCCAATGATGTCCGTCGTCATGGAAGCATCCCAGTGACCGATGAGAAGGTTGTGGAAACCCTCGTCCCACAAGAAGCCCCTAGGAAAGAATGATCTCGAAGGTACCGCCGTGTACAGGGGAGCATCCCAGTAGGGTACCGGTTCTTTGTTGTACTTTGACTTAACCAAGGAGGAGCCATAGAAATATCCAACACCTCCGATCAGGTTGCTGAATGTCGATTTCGCAAAATCGATTTCATGTTGTGAAAATTTCTTTTCTTTCATGTGGAAAACTTTTTCGAATCTTTCACTAAATTCATTTTCATACTTGAGCAGTAGCTCGTCATAATAATTGCCAGATAACTCATTAATTCTCGATTCTGCACTACCTGACTCATAGACCGCTTCCATCTCAAAGGGGAGTCTCACAGTTACCTGACTGACCATGAAATTGGCTTTTTTAACGTCAACTCCTTCCGGCATTCGAGTTCCTTGGAGGGCAAAATAGTGATTCGGCGAATTTTTCATCTGCGTCACTCCGAAATTGTTGAAAATGACATTCTTTAAATCTCCGACGTCTTCTGGAACCCTGGTTACGAGGTGATTTTGAAACATCACCAATTTTTTTGACTCTTCGCTCATTTTGAAGCGGAGGTGAAATTGGCCGAGATCCTCAGAGGCTCCGGATATTCCGTTCAAGATGCTCCTGGAAGTGTGAGCATCGAGGTGTCCTTTGTCACCATCCAATGACATGTACAACATGAGGGAAACTGTAAGATCTTTTGGTGCAGACGGCTGAAAAATTCGATTTGTTGGTTATGTTAACAATTCAGAAATATTATTTATTATGTATTAAATATGTACGAAAAACATCTACAGTACTTATGGGTCGATGGGAACATGATCACCATTGAATTCTTAAGACACCCTGCAAACTGAGCATCAGGTTGGAATGGCAAGCCAACAATCATTGGACACATTCCTTAGTCACAGTTTTTCCTTTTAATAACTAACACGGTATATTCAAAGCTCTAAAGGTATATCTACACATAACGAAAATACACAAAAAATAGAGAAAAACTCATGCTTGCAAAAAAAAACAATTTAATACCAAACAGCAAATTATCTAAACATTCATATACATATTTGTATTCTTATTCATATCACAAGGTATGATTACAAATAGTATAAACCTGATGCTTTTCAAACAATAATTTAAATATATGACTGATACTACACAACCTTTGGCTCCAAATGTATTTTAGCAGTCCAATCCCCTCCATGTTTTCCTCCAGGCTGCTTGACAAAGGAACTCTTGATGATGTATTGATTGTCAAAAGCCTGATGAATCCCAAAGTTCACACCATCATGAGCCACCCAGCCATATTTGCCCAGGCCATCTCCCTGACTGCACCAATGTCTTATCTCTGGAGGAAACTTCGACGGCTGTGCCATCCACATCATGCCTTTGAAAGCAAACCACAATTCAATCAAAACATAAGGTATATACAATTAAAAAAAAAATGTGTAAACCAAAGTTTGGAGAGTTTGGGCTTCTTGCCTTTAGACCAAAATAGAGACCAGAGCGATATGAACCCCAAAATCTGCTTGAGTCTACAGAAGCATCTGACAAACTTTGGTCGATGACTTTTGCAACATTCAATGGAGTTGTTACAATGTCCATCAGAACTTTGTTGTACCAAAAGTATCCTGCAAACGCCATCGCCGTAACGATGCCCAATAGGAAAAGAATTGCATGTTGTACATAACTAGTAGATTCATGGCTGTAATGTTTTCTTCGACTTCCTTAATCTTCTTTTGAATTGCTGACCGTGTTTCTGGAACGAACGCCGTTTGAGATGTTACCTGGCCATTTGAGCTCTGCTTTTGATTTTGCTGCCTTTTAGAAGCCGAATTCGTCTTTTTTGCCATGCTCCTCAAACATAACAAATAGCTCTAAACAATCTTAAACAGATACACGCCAATGTTCCGTGGCATTATAAAACCAGGTAATGCATTTCCATGGATAAAATCAGAGATGTAAGTTAGAATATCATAATAAAACAATTGACGTTCTACTGGTTGTGTCATATTAAATTATTTCTGTAGACTTTTGACAACTGTAATTAAGTAATCTCAAGTAAAATGTTATTCATAATCGTAAAATAATTTTGTTAATTTTTTACATTTCATTTTATGTTTTAAAATTTAATGCATTTCGTGTCCGAACTGACAACATTAGACATGCTAATTTACTCCCTTTACATTTGTAAACAATGAGCCAAATGCGTGATTCCAATTGATTTCTGTTGTTTTGTTTTATACGCTGCTCAAGTCATATTTAGGATATTTTTGTTGAAAATAGTAATAATAATTTCGCTAAACTTGTACAGCATTTATGGGAGGTCAGCAAGGGAAGCACACTAACGCTGTTAAAACTAAGTCTGATAAAATTAAACCAGCACAGGGTATCCTTAAGGAAACCAAGTCATCGACAGCTTTAACAGGTGACATTTATTTGTTACTTAAAGGCTGTTACCATGACTTTTGCATTAAACTGCTTCTGATTAATTATATTTGGCTTTACAGATTCTTTCCAGCACACTTCATATTTACTTATTCAGTCATAGTCAGAGTTACACTTGCTAAAAATTTAAAGAGTTTAAGAAATTTATTGTTTTCAAAGGTATTTTATGATGAATGAAACGAATCATTCATTTTAAACCCAGACCTTCCATCTTCTCAATCGTCTGCTTTGGACTTGATCAGTCTCCGATGGTCCTCCAGAGAAAGCTTACTGAATCCCATTCCAGAAGTGGAAACATCTAAAGACATCTTCATTGCTCTGTACGACTTTGAGTCCGGCGGAGAAAACCAGCTCAGTATCTCGAAAGGTTAACTGTTACCTTTGAAACCTACCCGCATAATGCTCTCGGATGACACGTGAACGTGAATCATTGTCGATCAAGGTGAACTCGTTCGAGTCCTCGAGTACAACAAGACCAGAGAGTGGACGAGCGTCAAGCATTCGAGCACGGATGCCGTCGGCTGGGTGCCTTCCACCTACATAGCCTCCGTCACGAGTCTCGACAAGTTCTCCTGGTTCCACGGTCCGGTCTCGAGGAGCAAGGCAGAATATTTGCTCAGCAGCGGAATCAACGGAAGCTTCTTGGTCAGAGAGAGCGAGAGTTGTCCGGGCCAACTGTCGATATCGCTGAGGTTCGATGGGAAGGTTTATCACTATCGAATTTATCAAGACGAAGCCGAGTCTAAGGTGAACCTTGTCGTTGTTGTTGTTGATGTTGTTGTTTTTGTTGTTGTTGTTGATGTTGTTGATGTTGTTGTTGCTGCTGTTGTTGTTGGTTTAAATCTAAGTGATACAAGGCTTTTCATTTCGTGTAGAATTGTTTTTGTTAGTTGAATAAGTTAATTTTTAAGACTATCTTTGATATTTTTTTTGTTTTCTGCTTAAATTTGCTTTAATCTGATGAGCTTAGCATTTCATTTTAGTTTATGTTACAATATTATAGTTTCTAAGGCTGAAATCTTAAATAATCAAAATATGAATGCCAAGGAATGTCCAAATTTTACAAGAAAACAAAACCAAAACACCTACATTAAAACCTTTTTAATCCAAGAAATGGCGAACATAAAACGTCGCAAACCCGTAAAGAAAATCCATTCGTTGCGCAGATGTTCGTGACCACCGAGAACAAGTTCACCACTTTGGCAGAGTTGATTCACTTTCACTCGAAGCAGTCGGCAGGGCTGGTGGTTCACCTCCAGTACCCCGTGTCTAAGAAGACTCAACCGCTCGCCTTCGGAACTGCCCCCGAACCTGACAAGTGGGAGATCGAGAGGACGGACATTCAGATGAAGCATCAGCTTGGTAAAGGATTTGCTAATGTTGCCATCATCGTTGTTGTCATCATTGTCATCATTGCCATCGTTGTTGTCATCATCACCCACCGTCATCATCATCACCATTGTTCTCCTTCAAAATCTTCATTAGTTAAAATACTTTTGTTTTATTAATAAAAATTCAAAATTTTACGTTTTGAAGGAGTCGGGTCAAGTGCCATGTTAATAATTAACGATTGCCAATTAAATTGACACAACTATATTCAGAATAAACATTGTAGGTAGTAATTGGTGCAATTAAATTTTCATTAATTAACATAATGCAGTACTCATCACATGCTAGAGTTTTTTTTTACATTTACTTTTGGTGGAGGGAAGAAGGAATGATAAAAATTATCAAAAATCAAATTTTCCAACCTCGCGTCAGTAATTCGTAAAACGATTTATTATAATTGCTTTGACGAGTTTGCGACGGAATCGTTTGTTGTAGGCAGCGGACAGTACGGGGATGTGTACGAAGGTCTCTGGCTGTCGAGGAACATCACGGTGGCTGTGAAGACGCTCAAGGTGGAATTATTTATGTTCGGAAGTAATTAGTGCCGTCGGTGTAAAGTGCTTATGGTGATTTATAAACGAACATGTTATTATTATTATTGTTATTATTATCGTCATCATTATCGATTATCTAATATTGTTGTTATTATTGTTATTATAATAATAATTACATATAATATTTATTATTACAATTATAATAAGCTGTTGTCTGTCTCTGATCGTGGACAGGAAGAGACGATGGTCTTGAAGGATTTTTTGGAGGAAGCAGCTGTTATGAAGGAGATGAAGCATCCAAATCTGGTCCAATTACTCGGTAAGACATGAATGGTGTCATTAAAAATACCTCGTTGTTTTGTTAATTAAATTATAATTATAACGATTAATTTATCATAATTTTTCCATTTTATTGAGCCCTTAGTTACGTGCTTAGAACCAGTGTGTTGGATCAATAAGATAGATGCACAAACACGTGAGAGCTGCCACAATCCATACCTGTACTCTTTGTAATTTTTTAATTAATTTAATTTGCCCTAAAACAAATCGCTCGCTCGAGTGATTACCGATAGTTAATTATGCAACCACAATCATCATTAAAACGTCGACTCTCGCTCATTCCGACAAGGCGTCTGCACTTTGGAACCTCCGTTTTTCATCATCACCGAGTTCATGAGCAAAGGGAACCTGTTGGACTTCCTCAGGAATTGTTCGGAGGAGGAGACCGGTCTGACCGTCCTGTTCTACATGGCGACGCAGATCGCATCGGCCATGGCATACCTGGAGGCCAAGAATTTCATTCACAGGTTTGATTTGTTGTTGCTTGATTTTTCACTTCAAAGGAGCAGTTTTTTTCCTGTTTGTTTTTCTGTTTTTCTGTTTTTTTATTTGTTCCTTCGAACTCTTATAATTGCTTACAAACCACTTCGGTGTTTTCTGTGCTAATCTCTCGCATCACGGTCTTAATATCGTTCTTAATAAAGGATAGAATGAGCTACTGCATATGCATTTAATGAGCTGACGATTGTGTTTATTTAATAACAATTATAAATAGTTATTGTTATCAATTATCATATTAACAAGAGTACTGGCAACTACGTTATACAAAATAATTGGTCATCGTCACATTTAAAGAGACTTGGCCGCTCGCAATTGTCTGGTAGGGGAGAACCACCTCGTAAAAGTGGCAGACTTCGGGTTGGCGAGACTGATGAAAGATGACACGTACACCGCCCATGCCGGAGCAAAGTTCCCCATCAAATGGACTGCCCCAGAGGGTCTCGCTTACAACAGGTTCTCGACAAAGTCGGACGTTTGGGGTGAGATTAATCTGGCGTTGAAATTGACAGCTGAAGCTGCAAAGTCATGAATAATGAATGAGTTCTTGCAATTAATGTTTTATTCACGATTCTGAGTGTAACTTATTTGTTTACTTGCCAATGTTGAATTTGTTGAGTATTTGCATCTAATTGTTGTTCTATTAATTATATTTAATGAAAATATCTTACCTTAAAAGTATTCAAATCCATGTGAAACAAAATTAAAACCAAATAACTCAAAGGTTGGCCTTAAGGAAAACACAGGCTGACCCTCTTACACAAATGGACAGGAGGCACAAAAAACAATAAAAAAGACAAACCGACTGATTAAAGAGTAAATTAATTAAAAATTACTGTAATTTAGTTAAATATTCTTGCAGCCTTCGGCATTTTACTGTGGGAACTGGCCACCAGGGGCCAATCTCCATACCCCGGTGTGGATCTCACGGAAGTTTACCACCTCCTCGAGAACGGGTACCGGATGGAGATGCCACCCGGATGTCCTGTGAATGTTTACAACCTCATGACCTATTGTGAGTCCATTGCTATCGTCATCAAATGATGGCAGATTCATCTCTGATTAAGATTAATGACCGGAGAGGATTTGCGATTACAAAAAGATGCGGACTTCATTGCTCGTTAAATTCGAACTTTGTTTGTTGCCCAACCACTTTTTATTTTTAATGATGATGACGAAAAAGACAACGATGTTGTTGTTGATGGTGACTGTGATGATGGTGGTGGCAAGGATGGTAGATGGTGGTAGTGATGATGATGATGGTAATAATAATAATAATAATAATAATAATAATAATAATAATCTCAATAATAATAATAATAATCTCAATGCTACCGATGCATCTACCGTGCAAAGCTTAATTGTTTCATTCGACAGGTTGGAGATGGGAACCACAGGACAGACCGTCCTTCAAGGAAATACTTCATCTTCTCGACAACACACTCCTAGCGTCGAGCCAATGTGCCGGTCAGTGTCGATGCCGTTTCTTTTGTTGTTGTTGTTGATGCTAATTGCAATCTTAATCATTAAACTATTACAAAATATTCTGTAAATAATTATGTTCTGATTAGTGTCTCATAATTTACAAGTGGAGGCAAATTAGGGTAAATCCCTTTTATTTTTGCCATTTTGCCATCTTTTTGATAAACTTTGTTTGAAGCAAATGATTTATTATTAGGTTTCTTCATAATCTTTTATGATCTACCATCACAACTTAAGCAATTTTTATGATCTTTTACAGATCAAAAAATATAGTAATATATATGTAATATAGTGCAATAATGGCTTAGTGCCATTAGTTTATCTACTTTTGATTAATGCTATTAGCTCTTAAGAATTACATCTGCATTTTAAAATGAACAGACAAGGATTCAGACTCCGTCGAGGAGATGGAAATGAAACGTAGCGGCCATTTTCATTCGGAAAATAGCACTTCGCCCGGATCCACCCTGAGCTCTTTCGGCAGCAAACACTCGAAACTGAGCCTCAAGAAAGCACCAACTCCACCCACGAGAACAAGTTCCTTCAGGGACCAAATGGTTCAACCCTGGACAGGAGAGGAGGAAGGAATGGACCCACAGCTTTCGTCTTGCGACCGAAGTTACTCCAGTAAGAGTCACAGTACCGTCATGTCAGAGTCAGTTCTGAGCAGGTCGAAGCCGCACTGGTCCAATGAGGCGCTGCTCAGCGAATCTTACAGCGACCACTTGCGGTCTCAAAGTAGCAGCGACGATCTGCTTTCGACTTCCGCCAGCCAATCTCGAAGTGGAAGCTTTGACAGGATGCTCGTGGGTCGCAAGGCCAGCCACGAACACGTTCCCGCCTCCCTCGTGGACTGCTCGAACGACCGGCAGGACGTCAGTCACAAGAGTCCGGACACGGACGTCTCGGATTCTTCTTTTCCTCCTCCTCCTGCATTTCTTCTCGAGGAACAGAAAAACTTCGTCCCCATCCCTTCGAAGAGAACGACCCAAAAAGTCCAAGAAAGGTCATCCAATTTTCCATCTGGCAGCCTCAACAGACGCCAAACTGCCATTGCCAGAGAGATTTTCGAGGAGGAAACGTTCACCGACTCTGGTCATTCCTCCCCTGCCGTAGGTTTCCCGAGTGGAAATGCTTCGGGAGTTCCCGTCGTAAGTAAGGAATCCTTCCCTCCAAATAGTCATCATTGCGTCACCATGCCCAGAAGAGCTGCCGCCATGACCTGCAAGGAAGAACTTGTCGAGGTCCTAGGAAGGCGTCGACAGCACGACATGGCAAAGTGCGACGAAGCGAAAAGTGCTCCTCTGGAAAAACCCACGACGAATTCCAATGCTCAATACCTCAACCTCATCAAGAAGAAAAAGTCCGTCAAAGATGATGCCTCGTCGCCCGAAAAGACGTCAAATTTTTCTAAAATTGTATCCGGCATGCCGATGCCAGAAGTAAGGAAGAAGGTTGAAGACTGGCAGGCAGGTGTGGAGAAAAGTTTCAATCAGAATATCTCAAAAGGACCAGAGCTTGCCTGTCCTAGAGAAATTGTTCATTTGAACAAGGTTGGCGTTCCAGAAAAATCAAAACTGGATCTAAACTTTTCTTCTCTGAGAGGCAGAAGTTCGGACGGTCAGAAATCACCGCCAGATCAAAACAAACCGGACGAAAGCAACTCTTTCCACGCGAGGTCCATTTCCAATAGTGCTCATAGAGGCAGTCCAAAACTCGGAGTTGCAGCTTTAAGAGAGAAGAGAATGTCGACTTGCGAACTGTCGCTCGGATCGAAGAAAGACGACGTCGAAAGAGAAGCAGACCAGAAGTTCATCTTGCCGAAGCTGAGGCCTGTAGCTAGAGAGAATCTGAATTCAAAGAAGTTGGAGTCAGCAGAAAACATTCCATCTCCTAAAGAGATCGATAAATTTCCGGCGACAAAGAAGAACGTGGCACAGGATGCCGTAGAATCGTCGCTCAGACAAGACCTGGCTCGCATCAAATTGCGAAAATCGCCGGGATTCTGCTCAGAAGATTTCCCCGATGCCTCGGAAACGCCTCGAAGGAGCTTCATAAAGCCAGAAGCCGAACCGCATTTGGCCTTCCTCAATGAGCTCAGGAACTTAGGAAGCAAGTCTTCGCAAATCAGCAAGAGAACCAAACCGTCGCCCGATTCTACTGACCTCAGATCTGCAGACGAGGATGCCTCGAACGTCAAGAGAAAGCTCAACTCATCGACCGTGCCATTCCCTTCGTCGAGTGTCGTCACGAACACCGGCTCGAGCTCCTGTACTGAATCTGCCTTCCATCCTGACGAGATTGTCGTAGACAAACACAACCTGACCAGAATGCTTGCCGGCGTTCAGTCGAAGCTGATCTCCTTAAGAACCGAGATGAACAACAGCAAATCTGCTCCTTCTTCTCTCATGAACATCTCTGATGACCTTCAGATCCTCCTGAGGGCTTGCACCGAGTACGTCTGCTCCTTGCCTCCTCACATGAAGTTTCAGTTCAGGGACGTCATGGTCACCTTGGAGACTTCGGGAGAGGCCTACTGCAAAAGTTCTCTGAATGCCACGTCGAGCAGAAAATTCCAGCAGCCCTCGGAAGCTTTCGTGGAAGCTCTGAAGCATCTCGAGGAGATTTTGAAGAAGTGAATCGATCGTTCGGGGTCCCGGATGTTGTCGTTGGCCGTTGTTTTCCTTGGCAGATCGTGTCGTCGTCGTCGTCGTTGTTGTTGTTGATGTTTCTTGTTTTTGCTTATCTAATCGATGAAGATGATTAGATTTGTTGGCTTTGTTGCGACCATGCTTGCGCTTGATTCTCGAGTTTGTTTTTTTTTAAATATTTTATTTCTGTTTTTTTTTCTTTTTAAATCTGACATTCATTGAATGTGACACCATTGATTATCACATTGACTCTAGTCAGTTGCTCCTCGAAGTCGCTAGATCCTGCTCACGCCAATTAAATTCGGTCATATCACATCAGTTCGTCAATTCTAGTTGGATAATGTAATTAATTTTCTAGTTGGTTAATCTAATTAATTTTCAAGACGGCCTCTTTCTCGTCTGACGTTTGTTGTCTCGACATTTGAAGGTTGAGTTGGTCACGAATTGGCATATTTTTCTACATCGTGTGTGTACATCTTCTTGCTATTTATGAGTGTCCGTCGATGTGACCAGGCGTTCGTAACTCTTGTCATGCACGGACTCATGGTGTTTGTACGTAACTGGTCGGCTCAGTATTATCAGTCCAGGAGAATTTTTGTTGGCTTTTAGTAGGTTTATCACATTTGTATATGTATATATATATATATATATATATATTTCTTTCTCTCTAAAAATGTTAGAAAAAAGTGAACAATCGGATAGGATGTATCATAAGATAGCAGACGCACATAAAACGTAAAACACTTAAAAGTCATCGGATAATGCATTAGCAGAGCGCAGAAGAGGCGACGCGACTGGAGTGGGAAAATCGTTTCCAGGTTCTCAGGGTCGATCGTTGTTCTGGATGAGTTTTGATGAATCTTTATGACCTTTGATCGAAAGCTTAGTGGAAGTTGCAATCTGTCGATTGAAATGTTGGATTAATGTCTGTCCGTCTGACAATCTCGCCTTTGGGGTTCATTCGGTTTGGAATTCAGTTTGTGGCGGTAACTGTAGGTAGATCATCTGAGGCGTGTCGACAGCTTTTTCTAGGGAAATTGTTCAAGTTTGTCAACAACGATGAAGAGAAGGACGAGGGAAGGTATTTTGGTCTTATCGATTATCGATTAGTTCAAGTACGACTGAAGTTTCTGAAGATGTTGGACAGATAGCTGACAGGCATGGGGAATACGATGGTAGAGCTTTTTTCCGTAGAGATTTGACTCAAAGTTTGTAGGTATCTCAATTGAAGAGCTGACGAAGATTGGTTGATAATGTCTGCCGCTGCTTTGAGGGCTGTGGCAGCTCGGTGTTCTCCCTCTGCCGCTATGACCTGCAGGGAGATTTACAGTAAGTTTACATTTTGCCAATTCGCTTGATACCTATTACCTCATGTTTCTCGAAGGATATAAAACTAAACTGATGAAATTCAAATAGGATTACAATCTTTTAAGTCTCAGTACAATAAATCAGGGTTCAAGGACGATAGCCGAGGTGAGTAACGGTGAGTCGCTATCGTTGCTGCAATCTAGGCTTCACTTATAATTTTTGTTTTTAAATTATCTTAAAATTTATTTACCATTATAAAATCGTCAAACTGTAAATTACAACATCAAACATCTTCGACAAACTTTGGCTTTGGCCTCCCTCGTGGCTTCTGCCTCTGCGGCCATGGCCCGCTGTAGCTGAACTGGAATTCTAACGTCTTTTCTGGAAATTTTAATTATTTAATTAATTTATTATTCACTACGACTATTTACTATTCAAGGCTAAAGGTTATAGCAAGGTGTTCATTCATGTTCTTTTCTTAAATAGTAGTTATTAGCAAATTATCAAGATATTATTGGTTCTTCTATCATTGAACATTGAATATTACTATTGAATAGTAATTATTTACAAATTATCAGTTATGATTAGTAATTATTAACAAATGATCAAATTATAAAGTTATTAATAATTGTCCTATCTCATCGAAGAGAATGAAAAAAAGTTCACATTTCGACCCTCTCAACTTTGACGCCCCACGGATCAGTGGCTTCATCCAAACAAGTCTGCAATGATAATGTTACAACATAAACATTAATTTATATAATATTATTATTATTAATATTATTATTAACAATATTAATTAATAATAACAACAATAATAATAATGATAATAAATAATAGCGGAACCAAAATATAATAAAAATAATAACAACATCATTGTAATAAGGTGTTGTGGTTCTAAAATTGTGTTTATAACATCTCCGACGGCCAGAACATCAGGCAACAAATATGCCGATGCCTGGCATACACGAGACAAGTAATTGAATAATTAAATAATTATGTTACATTCCAGGCTTTATTTCGCTCATAATTTCCCCATTCAGCTCTAGCACTGCCTACCTGCATGAAGTGACTTATGTTCTCTCTGTCAGAGAGAATCTCACTCAAGCTCTTTGTACCGAGGACATTTCTGAGGGTAGTTTGGGCCAACAGTCTGGTGGACCTGTGGGCGTCCTCCACGTTCGTCACGGATACCGTGGCGTTCGAAACACGGTAGTAAACCACTGCGTCCACGGCCACGGTTACTGAATCTTTGGACAGAATCTATAGAGATTTAAAGTTTAAAAGTGAATTAATTTAAAGTTTTTAATTTCCGCCATTAACAGATGGAGAATATTTATTCAAAAGGTAGGTTTTGAAGTTAAATTAATTAACTTAACCCGATCGATGAGTCACTAAATAATAAATAAACCTCACAAGATATCCCCGGATACGAAAATGTACGAGTGAACAACAGGTGGCAATAAATTTCGCTCCATTCAATCTGAGTGAAAGATCAGATCAGAGAAACAAAAAAAAAAGACAAAAGGAGAAGAAGAGGAGAACGGAAGATCCCGCGGCGTTATTTGATCTCACATGACTACTGAAGGGAGCAGTTTGTCAATGAATTTTTCTAATCGTCTTCAGCGTCCAATTGAATTAAACGTACAACTTGCAAGGATCGGATCTGTGCTGATATCATGCATTCAGTGGGATAGCCTTGCATGCCATCCTATCACTGATAATGATAATAACTATAATAATAATAATAATAATATTATTGTACAAAAATAATGATGAGGACAATAATAATAATAATAATAATGATAGTAATAATGATAATGATAAAATGATGGTAAAGAAAATTATTATAATGGTAATTACGCTAGTAATTGAAATAAAAATCTGTCGTCTGACAAAATCAATTTCAAAAGGAATAACAAAATAACAGGAAGTGCAACAACATAGTAAATAACTCAAGCCATAAAAAGACATCTCGAATAATAAAAATAATAATAACAATAATAAGAGTAATATTGGTCATCATCATCATCATCATCATCATCATCATCATATCATCATCATCATCATCATCATCATCATCATCATCATCATCATCATCATCATCATCATCATCATCATCATCATCATCATATCATCATCATCATCATCATCATCATATCATCATCATCATCATCATCATCATCATCATCATCATCGTGATGACCTTTGGCGATGACGTCAATAAAGTTGGGCGATAATGCGTCGTCGAGAGCATAAACGTTATTATTTGCCACCGCTTGATCCCTGCCTATCTCCTGCCTATGATAAAATTTAAAATTGGAAAATGTCAAACCATATTAAAAGCCGGAAGTACAGCCTTCAGGATGGAAGGACGGACGGACGGACGGACGGGTGGATGGATGGATGGATGGATGGATGGATGGATGGATGGATGGATGGATGGATGGATGGATGGATGGATGGATGGAGTGTTTTAGAGTAACAACTTTGAAATAATTTTCAGCACTCAAACGTTATATATGCCATTCCATCGGTGACAACTGACGGTGACGGAAAGCTGACGGAAAAGGATTTCAAAAGTTGAATTTAAAATCAACTCGTCTGCTTCTAAGCCGCCGGAATAATGCATTTTGTTTCAATGTTTTAAAACAAATAATGGTAATAATAAATTGAATTAATTCCAAAAATATATTTGGCAATATATGATATACTACATACGTATATCAATAGATTAATTTAACAGCTTTAATAATTAAAAAATTGATAAATGCGATTTGAATTAATGGTTTAAATTAAATTATAATTAGTTTAATAAAATAAATAGTAATTGAACTAATGCTGATATTATTAACCCATAAGTTTTTACCTCCTGTGGCGGTACATCGAATGAAACCGTTCTTAAGTCCACCTTGGTGTAAGAATCAGTACAAGGTACAATAAAGAACAACCCTACAAAAACAATAACATCATCATCATCATCGTCATCATCATCATCATCATCGCCATCATCATCACCACCATCAATATCATCATCATCATCATCATCATCATCATCGATCTACCAGGTCCTTTGGCACCAATTGGCAGTAATCTTCCAAGTCTGAATATGACTGCTCTTTCATATTCTTGGACCACCTGAATGAGATTGAATGAGTGAATGATTGAATTATTGATTGAATGAGTGATTGAATTATCGATTGAATGAATGATTGAATTACCGATTGATTGAATGAGTGATTGAATTATCGATTGGATGAATGATTGAATTACCGATTGATTGAATGAGTGATTGAATTATCGATTGAATGAGAGTCGAGTATAAAGAGAAGTGACGGAAACTTGAAGCGAATGAAGGAGTGAGAAAAAGTGCAAGGAGTGACGTCCACTGCACTCCAACCTCCTCCTTCTGCTTTTGGTCAAGTCGTGCATAAAATGCACAGGAGAACATGATAAATGGTTTCGCCGTGTACACGTTGAACTGATTTATGCGATGACTTCAATCAATCAATCAATCAATCAATCAATCAATCATCAATCAATCAATCAATCAATCATCAATCAATCAATCATCAATCAATCATCAATCAATCAATCAATCATCAATCAATCAATCAATCATCAATCAATCAATCAATCATCATCAATCAATCAATCAATCAATCAATCAATCACAATCAATCAATCAATCAATCAATCAATCAATCATCAATCAATCAATCAATCAATCAATCAATCAATCAATCAAACAATAAATCAATCAATAAATCAATCAATGAGCTGATTTTCAATCGTCGTTTCAATCAACCTTCAATCGATCTACAAACAGCTCCTGTAATAACCTTAAGGCACAGACAGAGCGACCAGGGCAGAGTGGCACAGATGATGATCCAGGAGAGTACCGACAGAACTCCACCGCACCACCATTCCTCCTGGTGTTTTCCCGCCACTTGAATGACGTCATCAGTCACGTGTCAATTTTTAGTCATTAATGACGTATGGCATTATGGCGTTAACTCATTGCAATGATGATGATGATGATGATAATTACAATAATTATAATAATAATAACAGTAATAATAATAACAATAATAATAATAATAATAAAAAAAAAATAATAATAATAATAACCTCAGTGGGTTGCATTCACCTGCATTTAGAAAGGGGAGAACTTTCGATTGAACGTAAAATGATTCCTCATTTGGTCTGATGAAACAAGAAACCCGCCATTTCCGAACTCGTCTGTTCTTAATTAACACCGGTCTCATTAGGCCGATGAATTACAATCACTTCTGGAGATTTATTTGATAATTACAAGCTGATTACAAGAAGACATCCAAAGCTGATTGAAGGAATGAAGTAGAAAGAGAAATTCGATAAATAACTAATTGAACAGGTGAGTTAATCCACGTGACTTCAGGAATTGGATTCGGTCCATTGATTTACAAGGAACTTTTAAATTTCTAGGGAGGGAAGGAAGGAAGCTAGAGGTACAAAGAATCTTTTATGGGCTAAATTTAATTAATTTAAGAATTAAGAAATACTGAAATAATTAATTTACTATTAATATTAAACTAATTTCCAGTCGAAAATTCATGGAACTTCAAACTGAAACCGTCGGATTTGTTCGTGTCTGAAATTCTTTCGAACCAATTTGCTGTGACAACATTTTGCCACGAACTCTTGAGAAATATGGAATGATGGTGATGATGATGATGATGATGACGATGACGATGATGATGACGATGAATGCTAATGATGATAATTATGGTGGTATAATTATGGTAATGATGGTGAATATCACGATCACACGATATGTTAACGAATAATTTGTTTTAGATTAATTTTAAACTTTCTACATTTTGCAAATTAATAGTGATAATAATGAGAAGAAAAACATTAATAATAATTAAGCGTTGGTGATTAAATGGGCAATTAATAAACTTAAGCAAAACAGGTTTTTTAATACTAAACTATTCTGACAACCACAAACTCATCATCAATTCTTTCATAATAAATTTTTTTTCCTACATTCCATCAATCAGCTTTAAACAAATTTACCCAGCACTTAATCATCTTCGACATGATTTAAAATTTCATCATCACAGCATACATCACTCATTGAAACGTGAAATGTCAGGTAAGATCTCTGGTGATGATGATGATGATGATGATGACGATCTTCGTAGATAATGACATGCTAATCACGATGACGATAATGTTGGTGGTATTGAAAATGACAATGGCGACGACGATGGCAATGGTGATGACGATGATGACGATGGTGATGATGATGATGATGATGACGATGACGACTTCGATGACGATGTGATGACGATGATGATGACGATGACGACTTCGATGACGATGATGACGACGATGATGACGATGATGATGACGATGATGACGACGATGATGACGATGGTGATGACGATGATGACGACGACGATGACGATGACGATGATGATGCCTAGGATGGCGACAACAACGATAGCAATGATGATGATTGTGATGATGACGATGACATCATAAATTAGAATTCAGGTTTCCATCGTATCTTCAACGAGGATAAAATGGCCGAATCCCTCTGCATTTCGTTGTCATGGAAACCACATGGAAGGACTGAAAAAAAGACTGGAATAAAAAACCATTTCCAGGCATTCTGTACATCGTCACTTTCAAGTTGCAAAGCTTCCCTCCCTGTTCTGTGATTGGTCAACTGATGATACTCGTCTGCTCAGTTTTATTTTTTTTTTACAAATTTTAGAATAATTGGTATTATACATTTTAGTTACATGTTAACTGTTTAATACAAAACAACTAATAATAGTTGTATAATAATGTATAACTAATAATAGTTGTATAATAATGTACAACTAATAATAGTTGTGTAATAATGTATAGCTAATAATAGTTATATATAAGTGCACTTATATTGCTTTTGCAAGGTTGATGCGAATTACACTTTGCATAAAATAGTTATTAAATATTATTTTTTATTTATGTTGTTTAAATTTAATTAAATTCTTAATAATGCTTTTATTGTAGATTTACTCGCCTGACTGAAGTTGAGTCTTACTGAGCATCTTTTTAAATGTTAAAAAAATTATGAAGCCATTTTTAAATTACCTAATTAATCATGTCTTTCTGCAATTTTTCTCAAATAATTAAATAGATTTCTCGCAAAATTATCTTCTTCTGTTTTGAAATTAATTTATAAAAGTTCATAATACCGTCATAAATTGTTTTTAATAATAACTTGAAATTAATTTTAACAAAATTTCATAATAACATCATAATTTATTTTTAATAATAATAATAATAATATAATAATAATAATAAGAAGAAGAAGAAGAATTATAATAATAAATTGAAATTGATTAAAAAATTAATTTTCACAATACCATCACAATATGTTTTTAATAATCTCCCGGTAAATATTGAATTTGCTCCATCAATGAATTCTCCATTCCCTCTGACGAAATCGTCAATTCCACGTCCAACCCAGCCAAGCTTTTACTGATTCCAATCTCAGGATTTGTTCAGGATCGACAAACATTACCTTAACATTGTCACCTCTTTATTTTCCATCCATCCATCTTTTTTTTGTCTCATCTCAAATTCATCGTACTCAAAGCTTGCTTGCATGTCCATTTTGAGGGATATTATTCCCACTTTGTCTTACTCGTTTGCATGTTTGTTATTATTATTATTATTATTATTATTATTATTATTATTATTATTATTATTAATAGTAGTAATTAGTTAATTTAATGTTATTAATAATAGTAGTAGTTAATTAATATTGTTGTTATTATTAATAATAGTAATAAAAATAAAGTTTTATTAATATAATAATAGTAGTTAATATTGAAAGGAAAAATTAATTAATATTGTCGTTATAATTAATAATAATAATTAGCTAATATTATTAATATTATGGTGATGACTTAAATTCTCTGGAAATTCAACATATCGAATTTGATGCTTAATTTTACAATTCATCGACCATCGCAATTGCACATTCGCACATCCAATTGTTTAACGCTTTCCTTATTAATATTAGTCATGCATATTATTTATGAGCAGAATGTGTTATTTATTCGACGCATGCAATCCGTTGCCATGACGTTGAATTACGAGCAGCCCTTGATCGGGACTCTAACCTCCGTAAACGAATGAGATTTTTGGGCTCTCATGGGGGGGGAGGCCCATCCCTATGGTTGTTTGGAGGGTGGTCAAATTGTGATTTTAAATTGGTGTTAATTTTTTTGGGGGAATATATTTATTTATATTCATTCATTTAACCACACAAACATGTATTTATGTATTTATCCGTGCATTTATTTGTTCAAACATTCATGCGTATATTTAATCATTAATAATTTGATGGTTTAAAAGTTTTTAGATGGAACAAGGTGCAAGTTTAAATAAGTTGTAGTTTATTAAAGCAATTCATCTTAAGTTGTAAATTGTAACTGTAAATATAATATAATTGTAAAACAAAATAAATTACTTGTAATAAATACAAATAGTATCAACCGAAAATTAATTTGTAGTTTTTGTATTTAAACGGTATATATATTTTTTTCTGATCATTCGTAAAATAACTGAAATAATTTCATAAATTGTAAAATATTTGAAAATAATTTTTAAATAATTTCAAAGTTCATCGGTCACGGGGTGTGAAGATTTTCCTGAAAATGTTTACTTCAGATTCTCACATTCCCCTGTCCGTCGTAGATGATTGATGAGGAATGGAATTTATTTTAATTTCAAGTTCAATAACACCAATAATAATAATAATAATAATAATAATAATAATAATAATAATAATAATAATAATAATAATAATAATAATAATAATAATAATATAATAATAATAATAATAATAATAAAATAATAATAATAATAATAATAATAATAATAATAATAATAATAATAATAATAATAATAATAATAATAATAATAATAATAATAATAATAATAATAATAATAATAATAATATAATAATAATAATAATAATAATAATAATATAATAATAATAATAATAATAATAATAATAATAATAATAATAATATAATAATAATAATAATAATAATAATAATAATAATAATATAATAATAATAATAATAATAATAATAATAATAATAATAATAATTAATAATAATAATAATAATAATAATAATAATAATAATAATAATAATAAATAATAATAAGAATAATAATAATAAGAATAATAATAATAAATAATAATAATAATAATAATAATAATAATAATAATAATAATAATAATAATAATATAATAATAAATAATAACGATAACGGTAATAATAATAATGCAATTATAAATTTAATTAGTTAACATTCATAATATTATTAATTAACAGGTTTAATTGCAACGTAACAACTAATAATTAAAATTTGACATAATAATTATTAATGTACACGATAATTAATAATTAAAAATTATTTAATAATAATAATTATCATCAGAGCACGTCTACAAAAAGGTCGACCAACTGTAAACATAATGCCTCTTCTCAATGGTGACGACAGGTGAGTTTCTCGGCAACGACGAATAGCCACGGTAGAACAGACTCGACTCATCCCTGGCAATCAGACCTGAAGAATTGATAAAAAACTCATCGTTTCCAGAGGAAATTAATGACGTAATCCGAATAAACTCTCAATTATTCTCCAAGTTATTGTGGCCGCTAAATGGAACGCCGTCATAGCCAATTTCTAAATGCAATAAATATAAA
This sequence comes from Whitmania pigra, assembly GCA_021613335.1. Lineage (NCBI taxonomy): Eukaryota > Metazoa > Annelida > Clitellata > Hirudinida > Haemopidae > Whitmania > Whitmania pigra. Next base: position 2,097,200 of record JAJTWR010000398.1, on the reverse strand, counting down.
TTTATGCCCCGCATTCCATCCGAGTTTTCGAATCCATTTATTGTTGCGCAGTTGAGTGAAAATGGGTGAGTTATGACGTCATACTGGAGAAGCATCGATTAACTGGAAAAGTTTCAAGTGGAATTTTGAATTCAAGTTCCAATTCTTATTTCAGTTATTTCTAATTTTAAATCACAATTTTCATGTGTACATCATGTTTATATATTTTTAATCGTAATTAAATGTTTTACAAATAATTAAATAGCAGTTACAAATAATTGAATATCAGCTAAAATTAAATGAATATCAATTACAAATAGTTGAATATTTTTTAAGTTAAAAAACCATTAAAAAAATACATATACATATACAAATGATTGTATGGTTGTTTAAAAGTTGGCAGTTTAAATTTGCAAAAAGTTTTACAAGTCATTCTGTTTATTTGTGTTGTAATTGCAAACATTTATTAAAAAATAAAAAATTGAAAATGAATTGAGAGTCGATTACTATTAATTATTTTTAATTTCTAGTTATAATTAATTGAAACTTTAAATTATTAAAAGTATAACGATTAATATCATTTGCAAAAAAAATTTAGACAATTAAGTGAAAATGCAAACAGAAAATAAGAAACTTTTTTTTTCAACATTTTATTGAACAAAAATAAATAAAATATAACGAAACATCAAAAGTGACATGGATGGAGTGAATAGATTAAAACGGAATGCAATAATTTTTCCTCCACAAAATCCCAGAAAAATTGAGTCGGAATGATTTCAAAACGTTTCTCAATCCTCAGTTTTGAAGAGCAAAGATTGCAGTGTACAAAAGTTTCCAAGAAATGAATGACCCAGAGGAATGGACACTTAAGGTGCTGGAAGTTTGTACGCGTGTAGTTATTTAAAAAAAATTAATTTTTATTAATAACTTAATTAATAAGTTTATTAATGTGAGTCTTGTTTGTGCTGAAGTTGATGTAAATATTATAATAACAATTTACGTGACATTAGATTGCTATCAAATTATTAATAACTTAATTAATAAGTTTATTAATGTGAGTCTTGTTTGTACTGAAGTTGATGTAAATATTATAATAACAATTTAAGTGACATTAGACTGCTAACAAATTATTAAAACATAAAAAAAAACCCTGTTGTAATTGTTATTTTACAATGTGCCGATGATGTATGAAGACTTTTCGCGCCACTTTTTGGTTCGGATAATCTGGAGAGAATTTTCTAAATCAACTGGAGGGCATTGATCGTGTTCGGTCAACCGGATCGTGTCCAATGAATCGAGACCGGAGCTGAGGGCCCGTTTTTATAAACAGGGGCCTCGTGAAATGAAAGGATTTTTTTTTCTGCAATTAATGAGCATTGGATTTGTTTTCTGCTAATTATTTTCTGTTTGTTCTCGTTATGGTGAATTCATTATTCAGTTGTTTATTTTCTGTTTGCTTCTTGGAATCGAAATCCATGTCCCCCCACGATTTATTATTTTAATTAATTTAATTTTTTTTTGATATCAAGAACCATTTTGTAAAGTTATGAAATGGTGTTGGAAGTTTTACTTATTATTAATGATTTTATATTATAAGAGGATGTATATCAAAGAATGTCGTCTTTTTAGAGTTTAAACTAATCTCTTTTTTTAATATATATCGACAGTTATTATTATTATTATTATTATTATTATTATCATCATCATCTCGAACACATCATGGGTGCAGCACCTGAAGTGTGTCTGACAAAGAAATTCTCATTCACAATCGATAATAACATTTCAACACATTATTACGTCATTATGCAGCTCTGTAAGCACTTGATGGACCAATTTTGCTTCCATGAATGGAAACTTTCTCATTATCCCCACCGAATTCCGAATCCCCGGCCCGTCCGTCCGTCCGTCCGTCCGGGGCTCTTCTACTCCGCTTTGACTTTTTTCGGTCAACTTACGTGTACTGAATAAAAAAGTACTGAAAAGAGGGATAAAAATTAATAAGAGGCTTGGAAAGAGAAAAGATAGCGAAGAGAGACCACAATGCCGTGGAGAATGTATGAAACCACAGTAGGTATTCTGATCAATACTGTCAATTAACAGGACTGCCTGTAATCACGCGAGCTTCATTATTACGCAACTCAAGCCTCGTTACGTCATTTCCTCCTAAAACTCGTCGTCGTTGAACGATTTCCCATGACAAGATGATCCGGAACGGGCAAACGACCGCGGGACAATTTGGAACAATTTCCAAGAAAATCAGAAAATCTGAAAATCAGAATCCATACAAATCCATTCATCCAGGCACCAGACAGACCGTCTGTCTTTTCACGGCGGAGTTACAAACTCGATTCATGAACAATTCATGCCTCCTTCAAGCCGATGTTTTGTCTGTAGAGTTGCTACCTATTCTCGGGAGAAAGAATTTGCCAGTTCGTTCCACTTACAACTTCGTGATGAACGATTTTTGTCAGGTAATACAATTTATTATCATTATTTAAGCGTTTAAAAAGAAAAACAATACAAAAAATAATTCAAATCAGACAGACCTGAATCGTAGACTCCTAAATAACGTTCGTGCTCCCTTCCGAAAACTGCAGGATCCACCATTGTCGAAGCAAATCCTTTCGTAGCCATGACTCAGGTCCACTAGTTGAGATCAAACTTGAAGCAATCCTCTTCTCTTAAAACATCTAAAATGTTGCAGGTAGCCAGCTTTTATCATTCTCGTCCGGCGTGCGTGGAGGGCAAATTTTTTTCCGACGGAAATCCGTCCATGCTCGAGAAAATGGCAATCGCTACGGAAATACGGAATGGTTCAAATGAGCTGAAGATGGCACTTTTTAAGATGATCTCGTGCACTTGCGTCTCATCGGATTCATTATCGACCCGGCAGGTGCGTGAGAAGAAACCAGTTAGACCCTACTAATTACACCGCTCATACCTTACGAAAGTAAAAGGTGCAACATTTCCTGGAATGGATAAATCCGTCTTTGCTGGCAGCTGGAACGTGCGAAGTTGACGTGCAAGACGGATGACCTTCATAGGTCAGGGTTCAATTCCTTGTTAACCTTGAAGAATTCTTCTTTTAGTCGTCTGCTTCATTCTTTCGAACGTGAGACCAATTGACGTTTATTATTTATTTATTTATTATTTCTTTCAATGTTAGTTTAAATGTTTTAATTTCGATGAAGAAATTATTTGAGAGCAATTTATTTTGTATTAAATTCGTAAAGAAAGTAAAGCAAAATCTTGCGATTATTTCTCAGAGAGATTTATAATCCTCTTATTGTCGTTGAAATAAAATATTACACTTCGAATAAAAACATCAATTAATCTTTTGATTTTGAATTTTCGTCGTTTTTAATTTACTTAAAATTCATGAAAATATCTCTCGAGTAATTTCTAAATGCTGGAAAAAATTTTCAATTAACAATTCGTTTTCAAGAAATCAGAGATTTTAATTTTTTACGATTTTAACGAAGACACTCCAGAAAGGATTCAAAACTAACTGAGTCAAAGTTGTGCCTGCGCCGGGAAATAATGATGTGGAAATATTTGTAAATTAATTTTCAGTTCTTGAGGTGATTCCAGATGAAGAGGCCGTTGATGTGAAAAATAATTTGTGAAGACCCTGGAGTCTCCAGGGTTGATAGGTGCGGCGAAGGACGAGACTTTGTAGGGGTTGGAAAGTGCAATTGGGTGGGAGAGATTTTGAGGAGAAGGTGGATTGCTTGGAGGTCATTTTTCCGGATGGATGAAGCTGATTTCGATCGTCTGTGATAGATAATTAAATCATGTGTTCGGTGTATTGGAAAACCGATTAAGATTATTTAGTTTATTATTTGTTTTAGAAGTATTGTATAATTAATTTGATATGTTTCAGAGGCTTTATTTTCGTGTTAAAAAAGAAATTAATTAAACCAAGCGATCGAAATAAAAAAAGAATTTGATCATCTGGTCATCTAGAGAATGAAAATAAAATAAATTCAGGAAATTATTTCAATTGTTATTGTTCCAATGTTTTAAATTAAATATAATAGTTAAATATAATAATACTATAAATAATAAAATTATAATTTATTAAAATACTAAAGTATCATTTTAATAATGTACAAAATAATTACAACAAATAATATTTGAAACTTTGTCGTAACAATGTTGTTGTTATTTTTAATTTAAGTCACTTTTTAAAATTTTAATAAAAGTATTGCAAGCAGATTTAATTTCATTCAGTAATCCTAATTCAATTATTAGATTTAATTTCAGACGACAATCGCATCAATCCTGATTATCATCACTCATGTTGCTGCGGTTGTATGAGTAAATTTGAGTAAATTCGTTTAAATGAAGACTTTAAAAAAATAAATCTCCCCATCTGTAATTCTCAACTAATCCCCATCATCATCCCCGTTCTTGCAATAACGGAGGAAAAAAAAACAGAAAGGTTTTGCACTCGGGAGAAGCGTTTAAGGATTTTCTGATTGTAGTGAATTGTAATGAGTAAAAAATTGGCCTATTTTTTGTAATCCTGGGATTTCAAACAAATTACCATCTATTTTTTCCGACTGAATTTCAATAAAAAGCATTTCCTACGACACAATGATGCAACTCTACACCGACACACCCCACGCATTTGCGAGCGCACCTGCCTTCCATTAGTAATCCTGCCCGGCATTTTTTAAGGCTGGATAAAATGTCCTTCCTTTCCAGAAGAGGTCATTGCTGTAACTTTGGTGATGATTGGCTGAATTTTTTTTGAGAGAGGCAGAATGGATCGAGGCTAGTTGTCTGATGGATGGAAAGAATTTCATTGAAAAACGACTGAAGTTGCCATGTAGGCTACTTGAAGAAACACAAAGTTTTCACACATATTTGAACTTTATAAATCTTGAAACTATGGATTCATCTTAGGTAATCAATTTCAAATATTTCTGGCCCTGAATCGTTAGGATATCGAGGTATGGGGTGCAGTTGGTGATCAGTCGAATCATAAATAGTAATTTGGTATAATAATAATGATAATGATAATGATGATGATAATAATGATAATAATAATAATAATAATATAATAATATAATAATAATAATAATAATAATAATAATAATAATAATAATAATAATAATATAATAATAATAATAATAATAATAATAATAATAATAATAATAATAATAATAATAATAATATAATAATAATAATAATAATATAATAATAATAATAATAATAATAAATAATAATAATAATAATAATAATAATAATAATACTAATAATAATAATAATAATAATAATAATAATAATAATAATAATAATAATAATAATAATAATAAATAATATAATAATAATAATACTAATAATAATAATATAATAATAATAATAATAATAATAATAATAATATTAATAATAATAATAATAATAATATAATAATAATAATAATAATAATAATAATAATAATAATAATACTAATAATAATAATAATAATAATAATAATAATAATAATAATAATAATAATAATAATACTAATAATAATAATAATAATAATAATTAATAATAATAATAATGTAGTATAATGAGGTATGATGTGATTAAAAAGAAACGTAACTGCAATGGAAAAATTTATTCTAAAAAATATATATACAAAAAAACTCAAATTGTTGGCCAAGTTTTTTGATTTTTTAAAATTGTTACTATAAAGTCAAAAATAAATGTCGATCAATATGAACATAAAATCTTTTTTCATGTCCGTTTACAAACAAGTTATTTGTTTAAACGGAATAAAGAAGCAAAAATTAAAAAAAAAAAAACAAAACCTTTGAGAGATTTGGAAAAAAAAGATTTGAGACCGTAATAAAGCATTAATAATTATGTTATAATTATATCATCGTATCATAATCATATAGCATTATTATTATTATTATTATTATTATTATTATTATTATTATTATTATTATTATTATTATTATTATTATTATTATTATTATTATTATATTATTATTATTATTATTATTATTATTATTATTATTATTATTATTATCATTATTATTATTATTGTTATTAATACTATTATTGTCGTTACCATGTGCTCAAAGAGATCATACGAAAAAAATTATTCTGACGAAACGACCAACGGATGGACATTCGAAGAAATAAAAAGATGAAATATTGCAAATATTACTAGCAATAAAGGACATTTTAAAAAATGATTTATAAAAAAAAACATAAAAAAAAACACAAGTAAAATCAAAACAGAGGCTTTTCATGTTTACAACGCTTTGAAGATGCTGTGGTCGATAATGACCAATGTTTATGTCGGAATCGATATTTCTCATTGAGCATCGAAAAGCTGTTAAAAATAAACACGGAAAAATGAGGATGAAAAGATAATGAAACAAATCGATAATTGGACTCCTGTGTTGAATGTCGAAATCTGCTCTGGTTAAAGAGAGATCGTGGTGAATTATCATTGAACAGTGTTTATAATGATGATGATAGTGTTTGTAATGATGATGATACTGTTTATAAAGATGATGAAGTTAAATATGACAATGATAGCGATAATAAAAACAATTACGTCGACGATTGTGTTGCCGACTTGTGATACGGCATCTGGTCGTTTGGGCGGCAAAAATTGTTGGGGAGATGGCGAGGGGAGGAGCTGCCAGTTTTTGCTACGTTCGATGACTGATGATCGAGCGGTTCAGGAGTTAATTCTGGCACAACTCACAAGATTAGCCTACCCTCGAGGCTCCTTCATTGAGACAAACAAACATAAATTCTGCCATTCCCGGCCACTCCAGAGCTCCTTCTCGGCAGCAGATTAATAAAACCGTTCCCCCATCCCTTCTTGTAATGTCCACTTGGTCCACAGTACCGAGGGGTACTGTGAAATGCGTCCAATCAACCAACAACCAAGTTGCCGTAGCCATAACTTTAGAGCTCAGGAAGCTGCCAAAAATGTTCTGGCGTGCTATTGTTGGAGTGTTGGTTTTTAGATGATTTGTGACTCCAATGTGCCGCAAGTGTCGGGTTTTTCTGGTTTATTTTTAAGAATAATGATAATTCACTCATTCATGCATGCATGGATCTGTCCTCTTTTTTTTTACATCTGGTTATCTGCCACCCATTCATCACCTATGAATCCATTTACAGGTATTCACATTCATTTATTAAAAATACTCTACATAACAGACTAAGCAAATTGCGGTTTTTAATTTCATTCAATTTTGCCTTCAGGCCAAAACATCACCCTCTGTTAACTTGAGAAGAAAATTTTAGGAATTTTGAACGCAGAAGAATTAAATATTTCAAATATTATACCTGTAAGATATATGTATTTACCAAGATTGGATTGTCAAGCCGAGAGAGAACAAAGGCTATGACAAGGATGTCTGAGTTCGCTGAAGAGGCTTCATTCTGGCACATGAGGAGCCAGAAGAAGTCTTAAGAGGCCACTACAGGAAGCCGGGGATAGCTGTCCGTCTTCGGTATGAAGGATCCACCGAACGACGGGGCCAAATCATTGGCCGAGAAACGTGGTATTGCCGGGAGAAATGGGCCGAACGCAGACTCGCAAAGCAACGTAAACTGCGGACTAAACCTCGGTCGCGAAAAGGCCCGCGGTCGGGTACCGAAAATGTCTATCTGGGGCTGCCGCTACGATGAAATTATAAGGCATACATTATATAGTTTGCATACATTAAGTACAAGGTGTGAAGAAGCCACTGAGAGCTTTCATGAGCGCTTCCGGCAAACTGGGGTGGAGGCGATCGACATAACGAGGCCAATGAGAGCCTCGCGTAGTCGAAGTTTGCAGGTGAAAAGCAGGTACCATGCGACTTGAAGAAGCCATTGATAGTTTTTGCAGTTGCAGTGGTAAATGTTGGGTCCAGAAAGACAAAACCGACATGGACATCCAGCTGATCAACGGATGCGGCCCGTCCCCCGAGAACGTAAGGAGAATCAAAGAGCCGAAACCTTTGAAAACGGGGGAAACATCCTCTGAGGGTCACTGTTGGAACTCCAACAACTAACTAATTACATTATGCTATTATAATTATAATTATTTATCTGTTATCTATTATAATTATAATTATAATTATGTAATTATAATATATTAACATTATTATTGTAATAATTAGATTATTTATAATCTATTATAATTATATAAAAATATATACATTTATTATTTTATTATATTATTATATATTTTTAGTATATAATTTTTAATAATTTATATTATATTAATATATATTTTTAGATGTAATATATTTGCATTTTGATGCGTGACAGAAAAAAAATCAACACGACAAGAAGGAAAGAAAAACAGAAAATATTTCAAATTTAAAAACAAATCAGAAACGTTATCGATAATTTATTATTTCAAATTTATTTTTAATTCCACGATTCATAAATACGAATTGCACCGAATTTCTGACCATCGAATTTTGATATTTCTCAAAATAACTTAACTTTCGAAATCATTTGGAAGCCTTTGAAGTAAAAAAATACATTGGATGGAAAGATAGTGTGGAAAAGGGGTAATTTTCAAATTATTATTATTTCAAATTATATTATTTCAAATTATTATTATTTCAAATTATATTATTTCAAATTATATTATTTCAAATTATTATTATTTCAAATTATATTATTTCCAATTATTATTATATCAAATTATATTATTTCAAATTATTATTTTATCAAATTATATTATCTTCAAAACTTTGTTTTGTGTGTTATTGTCAAAGAAAAGGCAGAAGAAAGTGAAATAAATTTAATTAAAAGTGGAAGTAATTGGTCATTTATTAGTCTCACGGGAAGATAAAAATAATTCATGTCCACGGCCTACATTTAAAAAAAATACTTAATATTTATTTAATTATTAAATATTTAACATTTATTTATTTTTAAAGATTTTATATCTATTTAATTTTAAATATTTTATATTTATTTCTTGTTTGAAAATTTTTAAATAAATATATCTGATGATGTCATGAAACTGAACACAAACATTTTTCAAATCAAATTGGGAAGTTTCAAAGGTTTTAATGTAAAAAAAAACAAACAATAAATTTATGTTTTCAAATTTATTACCCAACTTTTTTTTTACACAAAACCAATGTTTATTAATTTTGTTTCCACTAGTAAAAACATTTTAAAACTATTTATTACTAATTATTAATTATTAATTAATTATTAATTTATTAGTAAAACATATGAATGCTGATTAAAATTAGAAAAACAGCCAGTTCTAAAATATAATTCCTTTGTTGCATAATTTTCTGTTAATATGTTAATATGCATCATCATCAGTTTTCTGTTGTTCTCAAATAGTTTTTATTTTTTTTTACGAAACACCCTTTTTGTGTTTCGCTTTTAAATAATGCAGACCAGTTTTCCATGCAATTTTTCAACTTTCGCTTTCCTTCATGTTTTCGAAACCAAAACTTCCTGAATTATATAATTTAATCAAAATAAATCGTTATTCGTTGATTATTGGTCTAATAATTGGAATTATTAATTAACCTATTTATTCATCAATTAATCAATTTATGAGCTGCTAAAGAAATCATTTTGAATAATCACAAAAAGGCACGATGTTGACGGTAATAACGATGATGATGACGATGACGGTGATGATGATGATGATGATGCTGCTGATGATGATGATAATGATGATGATGATGATGACGATGATGACGATGACGATGACGATGACGATGACGATGACGACGATGATGATGATGATGATGATGATGATGATGATGATGATGATGATGATGATGATGATGATGATGATGATGATGATGATGGTGATGACAACGACGACGAGGGCGATGCAACTAACAAAAGTGGAGCATAAGGTAATGAGCATCCTTCTCCATTGGAGTGCTTGATGGAAAATCCTCATTTGACGCGGAAGCTGCGCTAAATAAATTCACTCAATGCATTGACGCTCTCACTAATGAAGGCTTCTGTTTGAAAGCTGTAAAACAGTTGATGAAACTTTTTTAACCTCATTACGTAAACACAGATGCTCTGTTAAAAGAAAACTTGATGAGAAAAATATTAACTTGGAAAAGTGAACAGTGTAAATTAGAAAATTATTTCGGCGCCTCTGACGATTTGCATATAGTGCCAAATATATTATGTAATATTATTTGTATATTTGTAATTTGTTAGAATATAACACAAAATAATATTATGAACAGATGAATTAACAGCACATTATAAAACAAAGCATTATTACGTAACAATAATTTCAGAATGCAATAGATTGTAATATTATAATTAGTTACTGTGCAACGCATTATTATAATAACATTTATAATTATAATTGATGAGGCGATACAATTATTGGCCAGAAAGATGCTAAGATTTTCAATCAATAAAGAAATAGTCGGATGCTTCCCTCACCAAACCTCATTTTCTCTTCTCAGTATCTTCTCTCTTGGAATAAATAACAATTATTCCATCCATGCTCAAATGCGGATGAACTTCCGAGATTACAAATTATTATATTATATTATATATATTATATTATATTAATTATATTATATTATATTATTATTATATTATATTAATTATATTATATTATATTATATTATTATATTATATATATTATATTATATTATATTATATTATATTATATTATATTATATTATATTATATTATATTATATTATATTATATTATATTATATATATTATATTATATTATATATATTATATTATATTATATTATATTATTATATTATATTAATATTATATTATATTATATTATATTATATTATATTATTATTATATTATATTATATTATATTATATTATATTATATTATATTATATTATATTATATTATATTATGGAATGCAGATTATTAGCAAGAATATTAATAACGGCTACCGAATTTAATATTAAAGTTACTAAAATTATTTGCCCATTTTCATCCTTAAAATTGAAACAAAAACACTTCATTCAGTTAAAAAGTTTTGATGGTAAAATATTAAAACAACAAAAATAATGATTTAGGCTCATCAAAAAATCAACTGAAACGAAAAACTTACGCATGGAATATTCTCTGGAACATTACGAATGACTAGGACGACGACGACGACGGAGATGATGACGTCATAAAAGTATAATTTCATTTGTTGAGTAAGGCTGAATGGTTGAGAATATCACATATTGTAAAACATTTTGGTAGGAGTAGGGATATTTTGTGGGAATCAAATTGAACATATAGATTATGTGACCAATATTATTATTAATTATACATACACAAAACTTAACTTAATACAAACAATACAAACGCACCGTCCCTTCCTCCCCCCTCTCCCCACCCCCCCAAAAAACCCAACAACCACAAAAAAAAAACCCATGACCATCCAATCAAACAAAGCATCCTCTCTGATGGAGTTCTAAACGATTTCTCATCTTCCTTCCTAATTTGGGTGATCAATTTTCCAGCCACGATGACGTCAGAATGTTCGGAGCCAGCGCTGAAAGACGGCGATATTAAACGCTCCTCCCGAAAATGATTGGTGATGACGCCGTTGGCGCGTTTTTCAGGATAAGGCAGACGAGAATTTGATCCGTTTATAAGAACCGCGTGTTTCAACGGCGTCTGCTCTCAATGCGCGCGCTCGAACAACCGCTCGAATAACAAGCACCTTGTTCTTGTCGAGACATCGTCCTGGAATTGTGGATGATATTTTATCGGAGGAGAATAAAGAAGAATAACAAACGCAACAGGCGCATTAAAAGCAAAAGTCGTGAGAATTTAGGACCATGACGCATTCAACATTGTCGATCGTTGTAGGGTACAGGGGGCTGTTGGGCTGTTATGGATCGGGGTTATCCCTTCAACCGACCCCCCTACATTCGTGCAGGCCTTGTGACACCGCATGACCCCGGCACATCGCGTGGCATCACTGCGTGAGACATTGGAAAGAAGTGGAAAGAAAAAATGGAAGATACATTCCATTGAATTAATAACGGCAAAACAAATATCATCTTCGCTCGACGAATCTCGTAATGAGGGAGCGTCCTTGGTGACTTTTCGATCCTCCCTTCCTCCCTCCATCCATCCTTCCTTCCCTCCATCCATCCATCCATCCCTCTATCCATCCATTCTTCCACATTTTCCACTTTCGCATTCAAGTGTCTTTACGTGACTAGGTGGAGCGTTTTGGAAATGCGCTATTGTTCGTATATTGTGGTATGTTTTTGGTCACAGCTTTATCCATCCATCCATCCATCCATCCATCCATCCATCCATCCATCCATCCATCCATCCATCCGTCCGTCCACCCATCCATCCATCCGTCCATCCGTCCATCCATCCATCCGTCCATCCATCCATCCTTCCATCCGTCCATCCGTCCATCCATCCATCCATCCGTCCATCCATCCACTCACCCACCCATCTATCCATCAATCCACCCATCCATCCACTCAGCCACCCATCCATCCACTCATCCGTCCATCCATCCATCCTTCCATCCATCCATCCATCCATCCATCCACTCACCCACCCATCCATTCACTTATCCATCCACCCACTCACCCATCCATCCGTCCATCCATCCATCCATCCACACATCGATTCAATAAAGCAATCGACCTGAGAACGGAGCATCCTTTCCAATGGAAGCCTCGGATGATCGTCCCCCGTGCTGACGTTCGAAACTCAAGCCTTAAATCAGCCCAACTCCACGCCAAAGTGCGCTTTAAGTGTCCTTCACAGGCGCCCTAGTGACCTCGAGGCGGGGAAGAAAATGTTCCGATTGGGGATTTTACGACCTGTCGAGAGTCTTGTCTTGTCGATGAGTTGAGACAAGAATTTCAGAAGGTGGACAAGAAATTGAACTCCTTTTGCTGCAGTATTGATGCTGCTGCTGCTGATGATGATGATATAATAATAATAATAATAATAATTTTAATGATAATAATAATAATAATAATAATAATAATAATAACAACAATAATAATAATAATAATAATAACAATAATGATAATAACAATAATAATAACCATCACCAAGCTGCCCGCAATGCATCGTCTCTGTAATATGGTCTCCACTTGTTCATATTGTAGCTATTGTTGTTGTTGTTGTTGTTGTTGTTGTTGTTAGAAAAACAGGCAAAGCTCAAAGGATCGATTAAGCGAAATCAACATTTATTTATCATCGATTAACATTTATAATCGATGGACGCCAGTAATTGATGTTCCCGTTGTAACCAGTAAGAAGAACTAAGAGTGCTCGTCGAAAATAATAAATTGTCTTCGGAGGCATCTCAAATCAGGAGAGATAGGAAGGAGCAGGAGAGAGAAAGAGAGAGAATGAGGAAAGGGTTTCCCGCTTAAAAGGAAGAACTGCTAATCTCCTTTCGTCATCCTAAGACTGATTTCTGGACGGAAAACATGAACGCTTTGACAATAATTCTTGCCAATCTTACGGAAATTACATCGTAATTATAACAATCGTTCATAATAATACTAATTATAAATTTAACTTCAACACTACAACTACAACCAGAACTCTTCAGAATTCAAGATGCGGTAAACAAAAAGTCGTTAACCTCAAAATAAAGTATGTGAACAGCGGGCAACAAAGTTCATTTCGTGCAATCAGGAGGAGGAAACATGATTCTGATACCGGCCCTAGTCTGTTTGTTTGTCCTTGCGGAAATTGGTCAAATTTTTTCCGTCCTGGAATCGTCGCCAAAAAAACGACCTGGAAAACTGGAGTCAGTCAAAGTGGACGAGAGGAGCAGTTTCAGACTGGAAAGTTGGAAGTGCAACGAGGTCATCGACAGCCAATCAGTCGTCTTTGACCTCAGAGGAGATGAGGGACGAATGAGGAATTTGATCGAAGTTCACGTGGTGCACAATCTTCCTGTGAGTTTGTCTTTGTTTTTAAATGTTTTTTTTTTACAAAAATATTTTCAATTTTTAAAAATATTTTCTTGATCATGTCTCTTTAATTGGTGATCAAGTTGCATTGTTCTCGTAAATTATGCAACTCTTTTTTTTAACGTTTCTGTATTTTGGCTTCGTAGACTTAATCACTTCTTGTGATAACATCCTCTGATGACGTCACCAAAGTAAGTGCTAAAAACATCATAACGACCTAATTAATTTATTCATTTGGCCAAGTAATGCATGCTAATGAGGCGATCAATGCTCGTTTTATTGGAATGTCCTCATTAGCTTATTTAGATGGCCAAACAATGCCAAACAATATTCTTCCAATGCCAATATTGGAATTATTAAGTCAATTTACGACGGTGACACCCAATAAATTCGTTTAATGTTCGAACAAGACCTCAGTTATGCACGCTCTTTCCCTATCCATCACGTCATTTTTAATCTTCCACACCTTTTCCTTCTGCAATCCTCTATTAGTTTGTTACTAAAACTCATAATTTCTTTTAATCTTCCATATCTTTCTCTTCTACAATCCTGTATTGGTTTGTTACTAAAAACTCATAATCCCTTTTAATATTTCGCTTCAAAGAACTTTCGAAACTTTTTAAACGTTTTAAAATAGAAATTTTCAATAAATTTTTGAAACTTGAAAACAAGGTATTTTTTTAGAAGATTTTAAATTACTTTTATTGAAATCTTGTCACGTTATTATCACATTATCATCCATTGAAAAGAGAGGGTTCTTCCTGTAAATTCATCTTTTAAAATGTAATACCTATTTTGTGAAACTTAATAAAAAACTTATTTACTTAAAAAGTTATTAAACTTAATAAAAAAAACTAATTAAATTAAAGAACTTTCTCGAAACCAAACATGGGTCGTATAAGCAGGATAACAATATTTAAAAATAATAATTTAAATTATAATAAATAATTAATAATAATAATTTAACATATAATAAATAATGTCATATAAATATTTAAAAATTAGCAACTATTCTTAAAAATCTCCCAAATGAAAATTTCTCAAGTGTCTAAAATGTTTTGAACTTATGAAATATTTACGCCTCTCATAAACTGGCCATTTGAAGTTGCCATTTTGAAGTCCCTCACATATTCTTCTTGTTGTTATTATTATTATTATTATTATTATTATTATTATTATTATTATTATTATTATATTATTATTATTATTATTATTATTATTATTATTATATTATTATTATTATTATTATTATTATTATTATTATTATTATTATTATTATTATTATTATTATTATTATTATTATTATTATTATTATTATTATTATTATTATTATTATTATTATTATTATTATTATTTATTATTATTATTATTATTATTATTATTATTATTATTATTATTATTATTATTATTATATTATTATTATTATTATTATTATTATTATTTATTATTATTATTTTATTATTATTATTATTCTTATTATTATTATTATTATTATTATTATATTATTATTATTATTATTTATTATTATTATTATTATTCTCCTGTGTTAATTTCGACCAGAAAAATCCAACATGCGCCCCCAATTAAGGAGGCAAAGAGATTCTGAACATGCAAATGTGACACCTTAAGTAGTTTCTCGGAGACTTGAGAACAGCACAGCATTTGAGGGGCAGTATGGTCAAGTTGATGCTGATGACGATTGCGGTGATGATGATGATGATGGTGATGATGATGATGATGATGATGATGATGATGATGATGGATGATGATGATGATGATGATGATGATGATTGATGATGATGATGATGATGATGATGATGATGATGATGATGGATGATGATGATGATGATGATGATGATGATGATGATGATGATGATGATGAGGATGATGATGATGATGATGATGATGATGATGAATGATGATGATGATGATGATGATGATGATGATGATGATGGATGATGATGATGATGAGGATGATGATGATGATGATGATGATGATGATGATGATGATGATGGTGGTGATAATGGTGTGTTAAGTCGCTGCAATCACACCATGTGGGACATTTATTTATTTATTTCTTTCTTTATTTATTTATTTATTTATTTTTTTTTGTTTGTAGAGACGATCATTCATGTTGTTTTAAAGTAGTCTCTAAAGAATAACAACAATTTAACAATTGCTGTAATGATATTATAATGACATTATATTGTGGTGTAATATGATTGTCATTATTAAGAATCGTAATTTAAAATCTAAAGTCGCATTCATCTCGAATTTTCGAATGTCCGTATTTCTGGTAAATCTTTACCTTTTATAAATTTACCTTTATCTAAATTAATATTAATGCTAATAATATTGTTACTAGCATCGTTTCTGACCTTAAAGAAAATTTAAAAAAAAATTAAATTATAAAAATAGATGGAATCAAAATTAATCAGCAGTAAGGAGCAAGACTCATTCTGCTGGAATGTCAATGCTCAATTCGCTGATGCAACTTTGATCACGACTCGGCAAAAGATAGACCCTCATGGATTGGACGGAGTTTGAAAGTGATCTTTGAACTTTGAAAAATTCTGGAAAACAATTCCAGAGTTAAAAAGAAGAGAAGAGAAATCTTTTTTTTTTCCATGGAAAAATTAATTCGTGTTCTTTTTATTTGAAATCTAGCATCGCGACATTCGTCTGCGTTTAGCATCGTTTTCCCGCGGCCTGTTATTGCCGGACGGGTATTCGATTGGAGTTGGACGATAATAGGGTGATGGAGGGTTTTGTGGAGCTTGATCTACGGACTTGGGATTGTCCTTCCAGGCGTGTTGTAAGCAGTAAAATGAGATAAGAGAGTGACGGCTGCTTGTGAGGGAGTGGGCAAATAGGCAAATAGGCAAGTAATTGCGTAAATGAATTTGCACTTGATGCAATTTAATGCTTTTTTCTTTCTCAAGAACTTTCTTCATTTCGATATCTGAAGCACGAATGAGATGATTAATGCATTTTCTGATAAATGTTTTTTATACTGCAGGAAATGGTAAAGAATTTAAAATCTTTCGCTTGACAAAAAAAAAAATTAATGTATTAAAATAATTAATGTTAATTATTATCTAGCTATGATTCAAGCCAATTTGTGAGACATTTTAAAACTACGAATCATAAAAACAAAATCATTTCTATGGGGCGTGCAGGTTAGCCGAATGGGTTACGTGCCTGCATACGGCGGTAATGGCAACAGTCGTAATGTGTCGTGTTCGAAACCCAGCCTGCACTGCCGCCAGCGCCCTTGGGAAGGAGCGCTATATAAATGGTTACAAGAAGCGCCTCTGACGCTATGCTTATGGCGCTATATAAATGAAGTTACAATGAAGGCCTAGAGTTGTTGGTTTTAAATTTGTAAAATATTGTAATTAATATTTATATATTCATGATATTGTTACACTAATTTATTGTAATTAATGTTTATGTATTCATGATAGTGTTACATTAATTTATTACAATTAATGTTTATGTATTCATGATAGTGTTACATTAATTTATTATAATTACTGTTTATTAGACAAATCAAGATTTCAAGAATTATTAGAAATTAAAATACATTTTAAGAATGTTAACCAAACGAATTGAAAACTTGCAAAAACGGCGACAAAATGCTGAAACCAAAAAAATATTTTTTAACAAAATTCAATGTGAGGTTATAGACTTAATCCTTGTGTATTTATCCTGTTAGTCAACAATTAAGTAAATGTTCATGATTTTATAAAATAATATAATATTAATTAGTGAATATTTCTCTTGTAAATCTTCATGATTTTATAAAATAACATATTAATTAATGAATATCTTTTTTAAAATCTGACAGTGATAAGAAATATGAAAGTTTAAAAATCAAAACTTTTTCTGAAAATTTTGAATATTTAAAAAATAAACATGATTTAAGAGACAATTTCAATTTCCGTAATTTAGAACGGTTTTTCCGTAAAGGTTTTAGGCCAGAAATACCATGTAATTAAGTAAACAATTCGCGAATTTCGTGAAAAGTTTATTTGAGAAATTTTTTTAAGGACATTTCAGTCAATTTAGCTTATTTTGAGTTTGGAATGAAGTCTTTAGCAGAGCTTTGATCATCAGATTCGAAAGTTTAAAGGGGATCGAAATGAGCTTAAAAAAGTATTGGAAATACCTTTGAAGGCACTCGAACTGTTGTAGATTTCCAAGACTGTTCAATAATTAATCTTCTGAGTGTAAATTATAATTAACTAATTAAGAGAGCAGTTCGTCACATAATTAAATTAATTAACTCAAATAATAAAAAGATATTTTTTTTTAAATTTACTGAAAATCTTCAAAGAAGTTGAGCGCAGTTAATTTGTAAATTTTTAAATCCATTTGGAGAAGAAAGAGGGAAGCACAAGTGCCCACAGGGACAAGTGCCCACAGGGACAAGTGCCCACAGAGACAAGTGCTCACAGGGACAAGTGCTCACAGGGACAACAGACACACGCCATATAAAGATATCAGCACCCATTCATAGATAGGTCACGATTCCATTAAAACTCCTTGCAGTTAGGTTCCATTAAAAGTTCAACGACAAGGAAAACGTTCTTCCATTGAAATAGCATCGACGTTCGCAATCATTTTGGTCGACCATATTCGCGCTCTTTTTCGCGATCACATGACCTTCTAGATATGCGAATGGCATCGAATTTAATCAAAGTTTTGCATTAGCTATTTTTTTTTTGTCATTCCTCGGTGCTTCAAAGTGATCATCGTTGTTGTTGTTGTGTCTTGTCTGCTGTTGTTGTTTCTTGTCTGTTGTTGTTGTTGTGGTTGTGTCTTGCCTGTTGTTGTTGTTGGTAAGAAGTGGAAACTTGGCAAGTGAAAAATTAAGATTTTGTTCACGGACTGATTGATGGAAACAGTAGCAAAAAGAATGACATAAGAATAAATAAGACTGAAAAGAGATTGCGTTGGGAAGGGCGGGAACTAACAGAACAAATTGACCCGAGACAGAAGAACGTCTGCTGCGAGACAATTGTGGGGTCATTGAGAGCATCTTAACCGATAAAGGGGATGAAAAATTGGCTTCTTACAAACACGAGAGGAGAAGCAGAACAAGATATTCATGTTGATTTTAAATTATTTGCAAATAAAAAAAGAAAAGAAAAGTAAAACAATTAATCTTTAGAAGACATTTCACATAGTTACAAAGTAATAATAAAAAAAATAAAAAAATATTTTAAAAGTATTTTAAAAGTATTTAAAGACGAAAGGATTCAAAGTGAATCGATACAAATCACAGAAGGACAAAAGAAACATTTAAGAAACGAGATTTCTGAGGATGTTGAGAAAAGGATGCAGTTGCTGAGGGAAGTTTCGAATAAATTTCCACGAAAAGGAAATCGCGAACAAGAAAGAAGCTGTTTCTGTTTTTCAAATTCATTGATTTCATTGTATTGTATTGAGGAAAATTAGTCATTCATTAAGAAATAATATATTACAATATATTAATGATGATAATATCACTTGTGATTTTTATTGATTAATATTTTCAGTGATTATTTCTCGACCATCTACTTAAAGAATGAATAATTTTGTTAATAATTACGAAATTAATAATAAAATTTTGTTTAGCAATGGTTGCCATCGCAAATGACGAACAGCCATTACAGACCGAAACATGATTCAATCGCAAAAAATATGCGCGATCATTTCTCAATTGTTTTCCAATATTGGAAAATGCCTCATTGATCGCAAATCCATTCATTCCAGAATGATGAATATTTTATAGAGGTTTTCATGCCCCTGAGAGATGCCTTCCATTCCGGACGGTGCAAATAGAGGGATGAAATTGTCCATTTCGACCGTTTTCAGCAGGCAACTGTTCCATCGTTTGTACCGAATGCATGGAATAAATTATCCTGACCACGTGGCTTCGTGGAATGGATTGTGGATGTTTCGTTTTGTTTTGTTTATTTTGTTTGTTGTGTCTGTTTGTTTATTATTTGAGGATTAAATTTTTTTTTTACAGCTTTGCAAAAATCGAGTTGAAAGTGCTTCTTGAGCACCAAAAGCTGCATAAAATGACAATGAAAGTTGTGGCAATGAGAGGTGTTTTATCAGATCCGAATGATGAGAATCTGTTTTCATTGTTTGAAAAATTTAAAATTATCGCACGAACTCGAAAAATGTCTTTATTCTACCTTGAAAATGTATTTTTTTAAAATCTAAAACGATATCACAATCATCATAAAATGATAAATAAATCAATAAAAAAAAAAATTAATAAATTGAACTGACTGCTGATCGTCGGCGTAATCACATTTCAAATATGATAATTTTTAGTTTCAAATATAATATTATTTTTAGTTTCAAATATGATAATATTTTTAGAAAAATAAAAAAAAGATAAAAATAATTATTTCTTTTAAAAGTTTTATTCCACTTTCTTCGAAGATTACTTTCGAAATTTTGATTTAAAAAAAAAAAAAAAGAAATAAAAAAAAAGGACGAAAATTAATACCGAATAAGCTGTCACGAATATATCTCCAAGTTCTCCTAGCTCATAGATTCTCGGGACTGTCATCAATCTTGCTAAATCATTTTCTTTCGCTCGACGCGTTTATGCCCTCGCGGTTGGAATAATTCTGAATCGGAAAATATGGAGATTCAGGAACTAACAAATTGTCCACCAGTCCATAGGTCGTAATCAATGCTCAGTGATTAATTACTGGCCTTGGATTGCAGGGCACGCAAGTATCGACCGTATTATGAGGTCGTAATCTGTTGCCAGAACCCGCTTCCTGACTTGATGGGTCGGTTTGAGCTTCACATTTAACATTAGCTGTTCCGAAAAGGGCAAATGGGCTCGCATTCGGGTTCCTACTTAAGGGCCGCACATGGGACGAAAGCCAGTCTGGTATGGGCCAATCAGCGCACGTGAGAGTATGAAAATTTTATCAACGCCATCAGATGCATGCCGACCGGCTATAGATTGCCGACTCTGCTCTTAAACGAGTTTTCGGCCATCATTAGATCGGCCGTTTTTCGTTTTTCCGTTTTCGAACTTTTCCCTCGGAAATGTGCACAACCTGCTGCTATCGTTGTCCCGATATCATTCAATTAACTCCGCTCGAGCAGCAGACGCCGATGTACGACTTCCACCGAGCGGATTGACACTGGAAAATGGAAAGTCAGGCAGCCAGATTACAAACCATTAAGCTGGACAGCTAGGCGTAGATGAGGAAAAGGGAAATTTTCCAATTATTTTGACTCTCGTCATTTCTCATAGAGGCGACGGCACATCCGATTGGACGTCAGAGCCATCATCATTTCCACGTGATTCCACGTGCTGCCATGTTTTTTCCAAGAGCTCCGAGATCCTTGTAATTGTCTGGAAAAATTGAAAACATTCAACCATTTCAATCGCATGCAAGCTGGAGTTGATGGAGTCTGCGCTCTGGTGTTTGACTTGTAATCTCCTCGAGAAATTGAAAGGCATTGTCCAGAGAACTTCTCTTTAAGTACATGGCTTTAAGATTTATTTATTTTTTTCATCTCGAAAGTTCAATTTCTCAGTGATGTGCATTTAGTTATAAAGTTTCGAATGATTACTTGGTTTTATTAATTATTTATTGTTATTAATTGTATGAATAAGACAATTAATTTTTCGTAACAATTTACGAATATCGAGTATTTGATTTAAAAAAAAAACGTTTATAAAAAACATTTGAGAAAATAAAACATAACGATATTCTGAAGTTATAATATTATTGGTGTAATTATTGTTGTGGATAATATTATTGGTGTCATTAATATTTTGATGCTTGCCTGAAAAATACTAACATAAATGACGCTTTATTTTTACTGTAAAGATTTGTGATTCTTAAAATGTAATTGATCATTTATACTATATTATATCATATTAAATTATATTATTTTACTTTATATTATCGTACATCTCTATGCTAACTAAATTAATATCTCTTTTAACTTAACTCCTTAACTGAATAATGTGATATGGGCCTTCACAAAAACAAAGACCCCAAGCGATTAATATCAGTTAACTAAATATTGAATAGAATACAAATGGTAATCGTTTGCACCAGGGTGAAGTGGAAATCCAGGACAGCGAGAGTGAATTCTCTATGGAACTGGAAAAGAGCAGTAAAGACAAACAACTCCACGAAAGGGTTCATCTCAACTATTCAGTTATTGACGTTGGAAGGGGTCACATTCTTGTTATCCATGTGGTTCGTTTTTTTTTTTTGAAATTTAGTAATTTTTTTATTTAGTTTATTCAGTTTCTTTTATTATCTTCAATTTCTTGGTAATATCGGGTAAAATTTTTAGTTTAAAAGTAAATTTTTAATTTAATATTACTATTGTTGTTATTGCAAATTTGAAGTTATTTTAATGAAATAATTAATTTAACCCAAAAACGTTTTAACAAATATTCAACATAAAAAAATCTATTGGCAACTTAATAAATTATTATCAACTAACACCGTGACGAATGCAATCCACAAAATAATGTTGTTGTTGAAATAGTTGCTTTGAATTCATAAAATCTTGTCCGAATGAATTTTAGTTTAAATAATATTTTGCTCCTTTGAATTCGTGAATTTATTTTACTCTTAAAATGAATTTCTACGTTTGTCTCAAGAAGTGCCTGAAGGAACAACCATATGGATGATGATGCGTCGTTGAAAACTGACATGTTTTAATCTGCAATAATAATTTCATAATTTGTTCTTTGTAACAATTAAAAAAATATTTCCAATTTGTTTTCATAATTTGTTTTTTGTAACAATTAAAAAATATTTCCAATTTATTTTCATAATTTGTTCTTTGTAACAATTAAAAAAATATTTCCAATTTAGGGGTCTAAACCTTAAAAAATAATTTCTAGCGCATCTGACAACTCTTTTTGAAGATTTAAGATTGAACTATTTTATTCGTGTCGTGCAAAAGTATACTTTTGTATTTATATTAAAAACATAAACAAAACTTTGTTTGAAGTTCAAATAAATTAAACTAAAATAATTACCATTCATCCACTCGATTCAAAAATTGATTGGTCAATAAAGATGCATTTTCTTGAAAAAAAAAGTTCTTAGATATGACCGTGGACAAAATTGTGGGACGTAAATTTATCTGTGAAATCTCCTATAAGCCAAGGCTAATTTCTTTTTTTGTAAAAAGTAAAATTGTAATACTTTAGAATAAGAAAATGATTTGTTTCGGTAAATCTCGTAAATAGCAATTGTAGAGAGTTATAAAACGTTATTTTTTTTATCATTTTATGCAACTTTATGTGTTGTGTGATTCAGCATCTGCTAAGATTTTATTCCCATTTAAATCAATTCAAAGCATTAATCTAATAATGCATATAAATAATTCATGTAGACTAAAGGCAAAGTAGCATGTGATGAATTCTGCATGACTTAGAAAAAAAACCGAGATAAAACAAATTGCAACCATTTATATGTGATCATTCATTGGACAAGTTTGTTTTTATTTGATTAGAGTCGTTTGCGTAACTATTATCAACTAAGCTATAATTTCTAACTAAATTATAATTTCCAATTAAATTATAATTTGGACTCTCGGGTGAACAATTTGTTGTTGTAGGATTTTAAGTCCCAAATATTTCTTCGAGACATCCTCCTTATTTTCTTATTTTAGTATATTTTTTTTATATATTTTTTTCTTTAATTTATCTTTTAGAAGCAACAGGCGTTCATGAATTAATTTTAGTGGAAGTTCATACATTACCAATTCTGAATTTTCTCATGCCGAACAAAATGATTCAGGAACTGATCGAAGCATTAATGAATCTACTTTTCTAGTCTAGTTTTTTTCTCTTCGGGTCACTTTCATTCATTAAACTGCTCCATCTATTTTAAGGGCCGCATCTTCAACTTAACTCTTAGAATCCAAATTTCACAACCATTTCTAATTTGCTTCTGTTTTGTTTTATTTTTTTTTAATACAAGCCTCATAAAGTAACTTTCCGCCCTGGTTTCATTCTCTAGTCGTTTCACTTTCTTGAAGTTTTGCCGAGCTGTTCAATAATTTATGCTCTGTTTTTGAACTACTTCAAGCTGTCCTGAGGGTCCATTTTAAAGCAAAGAAACCATTTAGAAGCTTTTTTTATACCTCATTGGCTGAGATATGGAAGCTCGTTAATGAAATTAACTGTTCGTCAATCCATCTTTTTCTCTTCTCTTCATCTGCCCGCTCGCTTACATGTTTCATCCACCCGCTCACTTACCTGCACGCCTACCCAATCATCCATCCACCCATCCACCCAAACCACCCCCATAACTCGAGCATTTTAGAGCTCCGGGGAGTAGCGTTCGGCTCTTAATTCCCCTTTCCAAACGGCCAATTGACATACTCCCATTATTAAAAACTGCATCCGACATTCCTTCGTGTTATTGAAGTTGCCGTAGAAAGGGTTCCCCATCGTTTCAATTGGACATTTTATTGGTACCCTGGGTGGTGCTCTGGTAGATGGCCACGGCCCCCAATTTGTTGAAAAGTCGTTCGGGCGTGCATCTGAACCATGATGGAATGTTTTTACTGTGACCCTGGCTGATGCATTCATTGACCTGCTTGCAATCCACGTGTGATTGATAAGGCTGCTATAGTTGGTTGATGTAGTTGTAGCATTGATGTGCTTGATGCAGTTGGTGTGATTTAAATTGTTGATGTAGTCGGTGTGATTGATATGGTTGCCCTGGCTGAAGCAACTGCAGCATTCAAATTCTCAATTCGGATTTTGTTATTTTCTTACTTTTGTTTCTCATGTTGTTAGGATGAGTATTATTATTGTTAGATTATTTATTATTAGTATTATTATTAGTATTATTATTGGATTATTATTATTATTATTATTATTATTATTATTATTATGATTATTATTATTATTGTATTATTATTATTTATTATTATTATTCTTATTATTATTATTATTATTAATTTATTATTATTATTATTATTATTATTATTATTATTATTATTATTTTATTATTTATTATATTATATTTTTATTATTATTATTATTATTGTTATTATTATTATTATTATTATTATTTATTATTATATTATTATTATTATTTTATTATTATTATTACATTATTATTATTATATTATTATTATTATTATTATTATTACTATTATTATTATTATTCTTATTATTGTTATTATTCTTATTATTATTATTATTATTATTATTATTATTATTATTATTATTATTATTATTATTATTTTATTATTATTATTATTATTATTATTATTTATTATTGTATTATTATTATTATTATTATTATTATTAATATTATTATTATTATTATTATTATTATTATTATTACTATTATTATTATTATTATTATTATTATTATTATTATTATTATTATTATTATTATTATTATTATTATATTATTATTATTATCGTTGTTATTATTATTATATTATTATTATTATTATTATATTATTATTATTATTATTATTATTATTTATTTTATTATTTTATTATTATTATTATTATTATTATTATTACTATTATTATTATTATTATTATTACTATTATTATTATTATTAATATTATTATTATTGTTGTTTTTCCTTGCAATCTCGGAAAAGTCGTAGCCACGTGATGATGTTTTAATTTCTTAATTTAGAATTTTTTTAATCCAGCAAAATTCTAAGCATTGCAAAGGGCATATTTTACAAATATT
The DNA here is from genome assembly GCA_021613335.1 of Whitmania pigra. Classification (NCBI taxonomy): domain Eukaryota; kingdom Metazoa; phylum Annelida; class Clitellata; order Hirudinida; family Haemopidae; genus Whitmania; species Whitmania pigra. Next base: position 2,071,581 of record JAJTWR010000398.1, on the reverse strand, counting down.
TCTTTGATAGTTGCTTAAAAATTAAAAACAATTTGCATCCTAAATTAGCAGGAAATTGTCTTTATTTAAGTGAATTTTACATAAAAAAAAGGACCCAAAAAATGTTTTAAAGCTATTTTTTTGTCTAAGATCCAATTAAGCATTTATGTGCACCTTGAGACGAAATTTAAACTGCCATCGCTTAATCAGGCAAATAAAAGCAAATGCTTTTAAACTCATTCCAAAATTGTTATTTATTCATTTAAATATTTCAGGACCTGTTCTAAATTGTGATTTATGGAAATTTTCACGAAATACTGAATTTATTTCAAAACCAATTACTGCATTTGTATTTATCTTTGAATTTAACCGACATTTTAAGTGCCTCGCGTGTACGAATAGGATGTGAAGGCATTATTTTAATCGAACCGCCATTTATGTAGCGGCCCTACGGTATGCAATGGCACTCCCTATGGTTGCAGGCTGGTTGAGCATTGTTCACTTATTAACTATTAAAAAGTATTTAATAAAATTGTTAAATAATAGCACTAATAATCGTTTTTTTGTTTCTATTTATTAAAATGATAATTAATTAATTAATTAATTCATTCATTAATTTAATTATTTCTCCAGTATTACGAGGAGGAAAGGAATGATTCCGTTTCTTTGTTTTGGTTGATGGCTCTGGTCTCCTTGTTGCTCCTTCCTTTGTGCGTTGTTTGCTGGAAGTGGAAATACGTCTTGAGGTGCAGAAGAAATAAAAGTGGAAATGGAAGAGAAGATGAAGATGCAGGTGAGGAATGGATTGATTGATGAATGGATGGATGGATGACGGTATGGCCGGATGGAAGGATGGATGGATGAAAGAATCGGTGGATAGTTGCATGATAAATATTTTAATAACGACGGTTATTAAACATCTTTCTTATTCTTTCTCTTGTTATTGTTATTATTTTTTTCTTAATAATAATAATTATTATTATTGTTATTGTTTTTTTAATCATTATTATTGTAATTATTATTATTATTATAAATTACCAATTCGAACAAACATCTTTTTCCTTTTAGTTTAAATTTCTATTTAGTTTTGCTCCATAAAATTTCAACAACAAAAATAATTCTGACCTTCAGGAAATAAAGTGATTTAAAATAAAAATTATAATCATTAACGTTATTTATTTATTTATTTATTTTTTCAACTAAATTTTAATAACTCTAGTTATTTTTATTAAAATCCAGTCTCAATAATATATAACAACCTCGATTACATGAGATTTCAAAATTGCGTCTCTTTTCCAAACCATTCCAACCGTTTTGAGAGGAAATTAGGAATCGCCTGGAAAAAAAATGTTGGAAATAATTGCCGAAAGTTTAAGCGGAAGATGACCTGAAAAATTGGAATGCACTCAATGAACCAAGCAGAGATGGACAGATAATCTCCCACTGAATGAAGATTACGAACTCTTATCTTTTTCAATTTCTTTATTTTCCTTAAAGTGAATTATCAGTGAATTATTGCTGAATCGTTATTATGTTATTGTTGAATTCTTTTTATATTAATTTTTTTTTATATTAATTTTTATATTAGTAAATCATTTTTATATTATTAGTGAATTATTTTTATATTATTACCGAATCATTTTTATATTATTACTAAATTATTTTTACATTATTACTGAATTATTTTTAAGTTATTACTGAATTACTTTTATATTATTACTGAATTATTTTTATATTATGACTGGATCATATTTATGTTATTAGTGAATTATTTTTAAATTGCTAATAAATTTCTATTGACTTATTATTCATTATTGATTATTAAATTTTTTGTGTTTATCAGCGCCTCTGACGCTAAGCACATGGCGCTTTATAAATTAATTACTATTATTATTATTATTATTATTATTATTATTAGTATTATTATTATTATTATTATTATTATTATTATTATTATTATTATTATTATTATTATTATTATTATTATTATTATTATTATTATTATTATTATTATTATTATTATTATTATTATTATTATTATTATTATTATTATTATTATTATTATTATTATTATTATTATTATTATTATTATTATTATTATTATTATTATATTATTATTATTATTATCGACATTTTCATCGTGCATCATTTAATCTTGTGGATTTATTTTGTTTAAACAAAATCGTCATCATAATCCAAATACCGTCACTGCCATCATTATCATCATTGATAAGAAACTGCAATAACAACTCTTTAGCACAAAATTAGTTCCAATTGAAATGATGGAAAATAGTCCTCATGACGTCCGTCTGAAAATTATAAGCGGAAAGATACACGCTGTCTCGGAACTCGCTGTTTATCTCACGAAATGCAGTGATGGACTGATGAAGGTGAAATTATTCTATTAAAAAAGGTCAAAAACAAAAAGGAAGAAAAGTAAAAGATGGATGGAAAAAATAACGAAAGAATGCTAGTCTTCTCGACCAGAAAACGAAACAAGAAAAATCTCCGAAACTCATCAGAAACTCGAAAGCTGGAAAGCATAATTATCCGCAATGAAATTATTTTCATGGACATAATTTGTCTTCTTGAAATTGAACGCATGTGCATATCGATCAGCGAACAATAAGATTCCGACAAGAATCGGTCATAATGAACGACCGTTTGTCAACTCAACGCAAAGTGTTGCTTCAATGTCCTCTGCTGGCAACAAATTGAATTGCCATCATTATCGTAATATAAAATCATCATCATCGTCATCGTCATCATCATCGTCATCATCATCATCAAAATCATGTGCTATACACTTCCACTCAGTAAATATTGTTTGTACGACATTTTGAATAATAAATTAAGTAATTTGAAAGGGCATGTGTTTAACTGAATTAGATCCTTGATAGATGAAGGTATGGAGGAGTAAAGTCTTTGGCCATAATATTGAATTGAGAATAATTTAAGTGTGGATTTAAAAAAAGAAGGACTATATTCATGTGCATTAGAAATTATAAAGTATGAAGGAATGTTGTAGTTATTGTTTGATTTGAAATAAACAGAGAATATTTTGGGAAGAGAATTGAAATCACATGAAAACATGAAAGTGGCAATTTGTAAATTACGAATTTGTGATATATTTAACAGACTATTGTTAGAGAATATTTGATATATTTAACAGACTATTGTTAGAGAATGCACAGGCAATGGATGACGAAGGTGATAATAAGAAAATTATTCTTGCAATCCGTTTTTGCAATACATTCAATCGATATAAATGTGTGTTATAAGTAGATGCACATATTATATTGCAGTAAGTAAATAAGTAAGATAAGGGTAAATAATCAATTGCATCTTATAAATAAATAAATAAAAATAAATAAATAAATAAGAGAGAAATATAACAGAAGAGCAACTTTTGCATCAATAAATGACCGAATTCTAGAAATTACACCAAGGTTCTTAGAAACACGATTTTGTACGTAAGATAAGATTTATTTCCTTAAATAGTTGCAAAATGTGCCAAACGTTTTCAGTGATGATTTATTACGACTAATACGAATAAAAGTAGAAATTTAAATAGGCCTTGAAATGTGAATAAAAATTTAAATAGAAATATAAATAACAAATTAATTAAAATGCGAACTTTTAGAAAACTTTACAAAACAAAATAATTGCAGGAAATCTGATTAAAATCATTTTCCGTTTGACGAGTTAAAAGCTGAAACTGTTCCGTAATTTCTTTCCAGGAATTATGTGCCTTATAATAATTATTATTAAAAATAAAATAATAATAATAATAATAATAATAATAATAATAATAATAATAATAATAATAATAATAATAATAATAATAATAATATGTATTATATAATACAACAATAATTATTATTAAAAATAAAATAATAATAATAATATGTATTATATAATACAACAATAATTATTATTATTGTTAAAGAATATTATTATTATTATGTATATAATTATCAATAATATTATTATTGAATATATTATTTTAATATTATTAAACTATATTAATATACTAATATTATTACTATTATATTAATAACACATTGAAAATATTTATGTCTTTCATAATTCTGCTTGAAAGAATTCAAATGGATTGAATGATTGAAATAATTAAAATAGATTGAATGATTGTAAGAAATTCAAATGGATAGATTGATTGAAAGAATTCCAATGGATTGAATGATTAAAGGAATTCAAATGGATTGAATGACTGAAATAATTAAAATAGATTGAATGATTGTAAGAAATTTAAATGGATAGAATGATTGAAAGAATTCCAAATGGATTGAATGATTGAAAGAATTCCAAATGGATTGAATGATTGAAAGAATTCAAAAGAATTTGAAGAAAGACCGTCTTAAGGAATCACGGATTTAAACCACCTCCACCCCTGGAACTACCAATACAATCCTTACTAGTATCTCCAAACAACCTTCATCATCATAATCATCATCAGCACTGTCACAATCATCATCATATCATCATCATCATCATCATCATCATCATCATCATCATCATCATCATCATCATCATCATCATCATCATCACCATTTTTTCCTCTCAGCCATCGGCATCACCACCGATCCTGACAGTCGGCAATCTGGAAAGCAATTATCTGAAGACATCAAAGATTTGCATAAGAAAATGGAAAATTCAGTGTCAACGTTGAACTTGAGAAGACATTTATCGACCTTCAATAAGATGAGAAGCAGTTTTTAAATTACCTTTTCATTCATTTACCTTCAAAAATAACCAAAAAAAAAACGACACAATAAAAACAAACACGAATTGATGAATCTTTCCATCATCGCGATCCATGCAGCTGGAGAATAAGTGATCGTCTGAGTTGTCGCCATCGTTTGGCGGGAAAATAAGGTGCGGAGTTTTGCCTCGCTTCGCAGAGTGCAAGTCCTACGGATTGCCAGGGCGTCGTAAACACGGGAAATTAAAATTTCCTGAGTCCATATGTCTGCAGGTTTACTAGGAGTGCAGGTGTACAAGATGTACTACGAGTACACGGTGTACAAGGTGTATTAGGAGTACAAGGTGTACTAGGTGTACTAGGAGTACAAATTACACAAGGTTTACTAGGAGTACAGGTGTAAAATGTGTTCAAGGTGTTCGATGTTGATTGTCACTGAAAGATGAAGATGACACCTTTAAACATCCTTTTTGTTGCTGTACTCTCTCAAGTCTATTTCTTTGCGTTTACAGCTTTAAAGATTTATTTATTTTTTAAATATTTAACTATTGAATAAATATTTTTTTTAAATTTCTTATTGTTGCAATATTTATAAACCAACAGAAGAAATAATTTTTCGAAATCTTGAGAAGAAATTTTAACAGCATTTTAATAATTTTTATTTTTAAACTTGTTCTTTTTCTCTCAAAAAATAATTTTCGCTTTTCTAGGAATCACTTGTTAAATTTATTTATATTTATATTGTTATATTTGAAGTATTTTTAATATCCCCGGAGTAACTGGAAAATAATAATCGTAGGTCGGTATTATTATTGATATTATTATTATTATTATTATTATTATTATTATTATTATTATTATTATTAATTATTATTATTATTATTATTATTATTTATTATTATTATTATTATTATTATTATTATATTATTATTATTATTATTATTATTATTATTATTATTATTTTATAAATGCTTCCTTGTGATAGTGAGTGCTATTAATGCTGTATACATTAACTTAATTATTGCTAAGTTGTTGTTATTATTCAATAAGATCTTAAATGTCGCTAATGTGCCATTAATGATGCCATTGTAGTACCTGGAATATTTCTCGTTTGCATTCGAAATCAGTTCCTGTGCACGGAACTGGCGGCGAGTGCAGTCCTTGGAATCCGATGAAATTTATTTTTCGATAAGTCCCGTTAATAATTTATCTTTCACTCATCTTCAACTCTTCACTTTGGGGAGAAAATTTGGGGATGTTGCTTGAGTTGTTTTCCGTCTGTTTGTTTGTGTATGAACAACAACAACGACAGCAGCAACAACAGCAACAACAACAACAGCAACAACGGCAACAACAACAGCAACAACAACAGCAACAACAACAGCAACAACAACAACAGCAACAACAGCAACAACAACAGCAACAACAACACATCCGTATTGAGGCTGCTATCAGATTATGTTATTTGTTTTTTTTATATTTTTTTTTTGTTATTTTATTATTTTATTTCAGATTATTATTATTTGTACATGTTACAAAAATGTTTGTTTATACGTGTAATTATTATTATTAAAATTACTACCATCGTTATCATCACCACCATCATTATTATTACCATGAGAACGTTGCTGGAACCAGTTGTGAGTGATATTGAATATAATTTCATGTGATAATAAATCAAATTACATATCATATTAAATCATCATCATCATCATCATCATCTTCAGTATTGCTATCACTGTCATCAGTATCATCATTACTATCATCAGATAATAATAAACATATGATTATCAACATATGATAACAAATCAGATTACATAATATATCAGATCATCATCACCATCTTCAGTATAACTACCACTATCATCAGTGTCATCATTATCATCATTATCATTATCACTATCATCAGTATCATCATCATTATCAATATCATCGGTATCATCATTATCTCAAGCTTCTTCACGCGATGGAAATCCTTATCGATAACCTGCGCATGAATCGCCTTCGTTTGAAAATTAATCGAAAGTGAATGATCGAGAGAAGATGGATGGATGGATGGATGGATGGATGGATGGATAGTTGATTGGATGGATGGTTGAATGAAAGGAGAAAATGTTGGATCAATCTTGGAATTTATCTAGCGAGTTAACCCTTTTGAGATGATTAAGAAATGAACAAGCGATTGCTTGATTGAATGAAGTGGATTGACGGATTGACTTTGATTCGATTGAACTGACGGATGGAAGACTGACGAACGAATGATGGAAGGATGGAATGACGGAGGAAGGAACTGATTTAGAAAGAAAAGAAGTTGCCAAAGGAGGAACTAATCAGGTTATGCAAATAAGTTGCGAACAATAACGATCAACTTGCAAATGAACGGCCACTTTTATTTGCATCACATGCAAACACCGACGACCTTGCACTGAAAAGGGGGCGACCATAAATGCTTCAATGGAGCCTCAATTATTTTCCATGGCACAATTTCTTTCCATTGTGCTTTCGTCGTTCGGATGGAATTTATTTTCGGTTATTTTATATTTTTCTTTTTTTGTTTTAACTTTCTGTTTCTGTTTCTGTTTTCGGCATTAAATTCTTTTCCAAAGAGTGCTTGACAATGAAGCAAGTATGAGCCTTTCGCTTCTTTTGCTTTTCAAGTTTTTTTTTAATAATTAATAATTTTTTAAAGTTAGTAATTTTTTAATAACTAATAATTTTTTAAAGCAGGTAATTTTTTAATAATTAAAAATTTTTTTAAAGTTAGTAATTTTTTAATAACTAATAATTTTTTAAAGTAGGTAAATTTTTTAATAATTAATAATTTTTTTAAAGTTAGTAATTTTTTAATAATGTCATTTTGATGTTGTAATGTTTAAATATCTTAATATGTTATGATAGAATATTTTATATTATAGTATTTTGTATGATTTGTAATAAGCTAATAATTTATATATTGTCAATGTCAAGTTTTAATGTTAATGTCTGAATAAATTGTGGTATAATATTTTATATTACAATATTTTTGCACGATTTATAATACTTTGCATCATTTAATACATCTTAAATCATTTGTTATACAGTAATTAATAATTAATAATTAAATTAAATAATTAATTAATACATTTTATTTATATTGTATTTAAATTGTATTTGTATTATATTTTAATTGTATTTATATTGGTTTATTTCAAAAATGTTTTAAAACTAATTTCAACAGCAGACGGTTCAAACTCACACACGAGGACAGGAAACCCGAATTCACAGGTAGGTGTTTCAACACTTTATAATGTCGTTTGTAACTTTAATTACGAAATTCTTAAAATATTTAAATAAGAAGTAATTTAATTTCATATTAATAATAACAATGAAACAATTATAAATTTTAGTATAAATGAATATAATTTTTTAACGCATAAAAACTTATATTTATCATTCTCAAAGTTCAACGGTAAGTTACAAATTTCATGATATAAGAAATGCAATTATGAAAAGAATATATTACTAACGCAAGCATTATAATATTCTAATAATAATAATAATATTCTTAAAGAGAAGATTTTAATTTGAAAATATTCCACGAAAAGCGATTAAACAATTTCCGTGACTTGTATTTATTGAAAGCATAAAATTTAATCTGTGTTTCAAAAAAAAAAAAAAAAGAACAACCTGACCAGATGTTGCTTTGAAGAGCGGGAAAAACAAGGAAATTAACGAAAAATAATTTTAATCTTTGATGACCTAAAAATATCTCACGTGACCAAAAAAGTCAAAAGTTCAATCTAATGACCTTGCAATGTTCTACGTCGCTTCGCTTATCTAGACTTTTACATTCCATTCACACATCCGTGCATGCATAATTCATCTCGAAGCATTTGCAATTCTCATTAATATACAATTCGAGGGTATTTATAATTCATATCTCGGCATCTGCGATTAATTTCAAAGCATCTATAATTCACACATACCTTCATCTATAATTTCAATTCGTGCATCTACAATTCACAGCCGCCTAAAATTATGTTGCGCATCCTCAATTTCCATGCGTAGGGCATCTTCCGGTGACGCAGAGATTAAGTAAAAAAACTCAAAAAACTCAGAAATTGTCTGGAATTCTGTCCGCTGAGATTCCAGAATGTGGTTGGTGTTCAGCTGGAAATATTTCACTCGTCTGGGGCAGTTTGGCATGCATGAGCGTCGAAGTGTGACGCAACAGAAAGCGTTGTTTTCCACAAACAACAACATCATCATCATCATCAGCAGCAGCACCATCATCATCATCAAAACCAAAACAACAAAAACAACAGCAACAGCTCCAACATCATCATCGTCATCATCATTATCATCATCATCATCATCGTCGTCGTCGTCGTCGTCGTCGTCGTCGTCATCGTGGCGTCATCATCATCATCATCATCATCATCATCATCATCATCATCATCATCATCATCATCATCATCATCATCATCATCATCATCATCATCATCATCATCATCATATCATCATCATCATCATCACATCATCATCATCATCATCATCATCATCATCATCATCATCATCATCATCATCATCATCATCATCATCATCATCATCATCATCATCATCATCATCATCATCATCATCATCATCATCATCATCATCATCATCATCATCAGCATCATCATCATCATCATCATCATCATCATCCTCCACCTCCTCCCCCTCAACAACGACATCATAAACAACAAGACAAAATCCAAACCATTCTCCTATCAAATCTACCATCCCAATTCCCTGTTTGTTTCCAGTTCAATGAGAAGCAACTGAAAGTAAAATTCCATCGATTTGTGGTCGTTTTTCAAGTTTTGAGGAGCATTTAATGGCGGCAAAAGAGCGACACGTGGCAGCCTATTGGCCTTGTGTAGGTCTCGTCAAATTTTCGCTTTGTCAGGTCCTCGCCGAAAATATCTCCGATAAAATGCTTTTAATATCGCCTTTAAATGCTCCTTTAAACTTTAAACGTGAATGTTTTAGTGTGTGGTTTTTTTTTTAAAGTTTTTTTATTTTGTTTATGTTTCTATTTATGCTTAGATTTATATTTGTATTTGTATTTGTATTTGTAAATTTACTTATATTTATAATTATTTATTTATTGATATTTATAATTATTTATTTATTTATATTTATAATTATTTATTTATTTATATTTATAATTATTTATTTATTTATATTTATATTTTATCTAACTCGCTGCTATCGAGGCGCTTGAATATTTAATTTTTAGAACTTATCTCAGTCAGTAACCATCTGTTGTTTAGAGGAGCTGATCGCATAAAAGATAGTAATAATGTCATAATATGTCACATTATAATATTTAATAATATCATAATATGTCATATTATAATATTTAATAATGTCATAATATGTCATATTATAATATTTAATAATATCATAATATGTCATATTATAATATTTAATAATGTCATAATATGTCATATTATAATATTTAATAATGTCATATTATAATAGTGTTATAAACTTGGAAATTAATTAAGTTTATATTGCTAAAATAATTAAACTTATAATTCATTATATTTGGTATCTTTGTCGGGCACGTGGTATCTAATATTTCTTCAGAAAAGCGTTCTCGATATTCACCTGATATTCAGCGAGAATCCAAACAACTTAGAAGCCCAAATATCCATTTGCATCTTCTAAGTACCTCAATTCCTTAAACTCTTACCTTCGATTATTCAGTTCCGTTAACTGAATACTTGCTTAATAAACTTACTCTAAAACTTACTAGTTCCCGGACCCCAGGTTATTTCAATAGTATCATTTTCAACTTTTTCATAGAATGAAATTTGCAAGTTGCCAAATATTTTGAAAAGATACACAATTTGAAAGGAGACGGTTATGATACTGATGAAGGTAAAGAGAAAGATGATAATGATGATGATGATGATGCCACGTCGATGATGAGGATGACGACGACAATGATGATGGTGTTGATGATGATGAAAAATTCCCTAGTAATATTTTTGGTGACGTCTGATGTCGTAATGTGTAAATAATACAACAATAATGACATTAGCGCCAAAGTTAACGATTACGGCTGTCTCGACGAAGACCGTGATGATGATAGTCGTGATGGTTATGATACTAAATAACTTTTGTTTAAAAATATTTATTGTTTGTTAAATAATAATAATAATAATAATAATACGTAAATAATATAAATATTTATTTAAATAATAAATAGAATGCTTAAAATAAACATTTATTTGAAAAATTTACTTCTATTCAAAGAATATTCTAATTAGTTTTTTTCCATCTGACAGACTTTTAAATTTTCAAGGAGTTAAGTTTCCTGTCTGAAAAGATAAGATTGGATGGTGGAATGCTGCTTAGAAAGTTGTTGTTGTTGTTGTTGTTGTCTGAAAATGTTGCTCACTAACAAATGTTGTTGTCTGAAAATAAATGTTAAATTGATGTCTGAAAATGTTGCTCAATAACAAATGTTGTTGTCTGAAAATAAATGTTAAATTGTTGTTGTCTGAAAATAAATGTTAAATTGTTGTCTGAAAATGAAACTGAAACTAACAAATGTTGTTCTCAGAAAATGAAACTGATACTAACAAATGTTGTTGTCTGAAAATGTTGCTCACTAATAAATGTTGTTGTCTGAAAATAAATGTTAAATTGATGTCTGAAAATGTTGCTCACTAACAAATGTTGTTGTCTGAAAATAAATGTTAAATTGTTGTTGTCTGAAAATAAATGTTAAATTGTTGTTGTCTGAAAATAAATTTTAAATTTTTGTCCGAAAATGAAACTGAAACTAACAAATGTTGTTATCAGAAAATGAAACTGAAACTAACAAATGTTGTTGTCTGAAAATGTTGTCCACTAACAATTGTTGTGTTTTCTAAAAGTGGTTTACGAGTTTATTGAATCAAATAAACAAGTCGTTATGAACACAGACAAAACAAAAAGCGAAAGCACTAAATAAATTCAAAAAACATAAACCCAAAGGGCCGGCCTTAAGGATGGACACGCTTCCGCTATCAGACTGACCCTGAAAGTAGTTATATACAAATAAACTATTATTATTATTATACAAAATCATAAGCTAAACACATCCACGCAATAAATATTTTGTTGCACGACATTTTGAATAATTAATAAAGTAATTTGAAAGGGCATGTGTTTAACTGAATTAGATCCTTGATGGATGGATGTGTGGAGGAGTAAAGTCTTGGGTCATAATATTGAATTGTTGTTTTAAAAGTTTAATAAAACGCCCTTTAGATTCAATTTGTGACGGATTAAATTCTCGGTGAAATATTAAAAATCTTTAAAATTGCAATTTGTTTTAAAGTTTTTAAAAGCAATTTAATGTCACTTTCTTGATACTTTAAATTAAATTACTTTTTTTTTAAAATTGAATATAATTTTAATTTAAATGATTTTACAAAAATTGTCAAAGTAAATAATTGTAAACCTATTAAAGTAAATAAAAAAACTGATAATGATGATGATGATGATGATAATAATAATTATGATAATAATAATAATGATGATGGTGATGATGATGATAACAATGATAAAATAAGTTACTAGAATTTTAATAACACCTATTATAATAACTGAATATTAATGCCCTGATTGACAATATTAATCTAGTTATTCGTTTATCAATGTATATGTACTATACTCAGTTTGTCACAGTGTGGAGAATAATTTAATAATTAAATAAAAACAATTAATTAAATCACAATTGCATAATTTTTAAATTAATAATAATATTATTATTATATTCATTAATTAATATTAATATAAAAAATGAATAATGAACATAAATAATTTATTAATTAACTTGAACATATAATTAATTAAATAATTAATTAATTTTTATAAAACCATTCGTCATCCTGTTGCTTAAATCACCGTGGATGCCTTCGTTGAATTTAACAGCGCCCTGGAAAACAGGAAATGACGTCATAAAAACTCTCGAACTTTAAACTCCATTTCGTTACTTCCTGTTTCGAGTTATTACTTACTATGTTATTTCAACAAATTTCAACAAACAACAACTTGTAGGAATCAAAGTAGCTAAAATAATTAATTTATTGCAATAGTTTAATAATTAATTTATAGTAATAGTTTAATAATTAATTTATCGTAACAGTTTAATAATTAATTTATCGTAATAGTTTAATAATTAATTTATTGTAATAGTTTAATAATTAATTTATTGTAATAGTTTAGTAATTAATGTATTATAATGGTTTAATAATTTATTTATTTATTTATTTATTAGGATTATTTCGTATTTTTTATACAATTATTTTTCAATAACCTAATTCATTAAGTCGGTTGATCTAATGCAATACATTTTTAAATTATATTATTTTATTTTATTTTATTTTTTTTTGTTCTGTAAATCACTCTAATGCGCTTCATTTATGAAATGAAATTTCCTAAAGTGAAAGCCATTAAAAATTTATCATTTTAAAGCATTTATTCTTTCAAAAAGTCACAGAAAGACGCATGTCTTTGGAATATTTTCAAGAAATTCACGTTTAATTGAAAATTATTTTCATTTTTTGATTAGTTTTTCGAATTATCTCCGCAATAATTGTTTTTAAAATCGCATTACTAGGCATTATCAGTATTTATAAATTTTAATTAATATTGTTAATGATGAAGTACTTGTATTATAACTAGTTAACATTAGCAGTAATAATACAAATAATAATGGTGTATCAATCACATATTGATTTATATTAATAAACTGTATTGATTTGTTCAAAATCATCATCATCATCAAACCAATGAAAATGTTTTAAACAAATTTTACTTGTTCTCCTTGTAATTTACGTGCAAAAGTCCTGATGAAATATTGAATAAATTTAAATTTTCAAACGTCATTAGTTTTCGAGTTAAGTCGCATTAATTAAAAAAGTTGTTGATTGAGTTACTGATTTTGTTGTTAATATTAAATTATTGTATAATATTAAATTATTTATTTAATAAATTATTAAATTATTATTTATTTTAAATAATTTAAACTTAATAAATAATATGCAAAATAGTAATATTCATTGGCTCGCCACTTTTAGGAATAAAAATGCTTTTAAAGGAATTCCCAGAAAAATATCAAATTTTTCTTCTAAAGCCTTTTGTCGCTGAATTTGTGATTTTTTTTACTGTTTGCTTGCCAGTCTACTTATTCATACGAGCTTCACCTCATCTTCCCCTTATAACCATCCAGCCACCCACTCGTTCACTCAAATATCTCCCCTTAAGGGGATAAATAACCCACTTGGTCATTCAAACAAATTCTCTTAAAAACAACCAGACACCTTCTCGGTCATTCAAACATCATCCTTATGGCCATCCATCCATCCACTCGGTCACTCAAATATCTCCCCTTAAGGCCACTAATCCATCCACTCGGTCACTCAAATATCTCCCCTTAAGGCCACCCAGTCACCCACTCGGTCACTCAAATATCTCCCCTTAAGGCCACCCAGCCGTCCACTTGGTCACTCAAATATCTCCCCTTAAGGCCACCCAGCCGTCCACTTGGTCACTCAAACATTTCCCCTTAAGGCCACCCAGTCACCCACTCGGTCAGTCAAATATCTCCCCTTAAGGCCACCCAGATACCCCACTCCGTCACTCAAATATCTCCCCTTAAGGCCACCCAGCCGTCCACTTGGTCACTCAAATATCTCCCCTTAAGGCCACCCAGCCGTCCACTTGGTCAGTCAAATATCTCCCCTTAAGGCCACCCAGATACCCCACTCCGTCACTCAAATATCTCCCCCCAAACCTGATTCATTTTATACGTGCTTCCTAATTCTCAAATTTTCTAAAATGGCTGCTAATAAAACCTCGATTGTGATTTTTAAGCTCCTTGGAAATGCGGAACTCCGAGCAAAATTGAAATTAATCAAAATTTTCAAATAGTTTTTTATTTGTTTTTTCTTGAAATCGTCGCTTAAAGTATTTTGAATAAAATCGCAATTCATTTGAATTTTGAAAAATACAGTACCGAATTGGTTGGAATTTAAAAATAACATTGCCTTAAATTAAAAAAAATATTAAAATAACATTACCTTAGGCAAAATATATTATTTCCTCATAAATAAATACATGTTCTATCGCCTTAAATTATGCACGATCAGATTTCTCTGGAACGATTGCTGTTGTTATTGTTTCAGATATTTTCCGTCATGAGCTCCTACGAGCTTCACAACGCCTCGACGAAAAATGTCAACGACGGGAATGACGTCACCGGGGTTGAAAGTTCAAGTCACGCTGACGTCATTCAACAGACGCCCTCTGTTCAACATCCGGAAGATCTTCAAGTCAGGCCGAGTGTCTCGTGTTCAACTCCCGCCAATTCCCTCCAAGTGCTCATCGTCCAGTTGATATTCGTCTGCTGCGTCCTCTCCTCATGCCCCCCATCGGGCTCCCCACCCACTTCGAGACTTCTCCTCAACATTCCCCACGGCGTTCGACTCGGTTAGGAGAGTTAGTTTTTCTTCTTAATTTCGATCTGCTGTCATTTGCCGCCAACTCCGATATCGGACATTCGCGGTTATGAAGGCTGACGTAATATCGACCGATGTATGTGCACTGTCGGACAGTTTGTCGGATGTTTTGTAAAGAAATGACGTTTAAAGATGATTTGCAATCTAGTCAATAATTTATAATCTAATTCGTAATTTTAATTAATAATCTTATTAATAGTTTACATTTAATAAATAAACATTACAATTCACTTAGATAATTAATCAATTAATAACGTTTTATGTTTTTTTAATTCCTAATAAGCCTTTTCTATTTTTTTTTAAATTTTTAACAGAAAGTGTAAAAATCTTCTTCTCGAAAAACAACGACAACCGCGTCCATTTGAGTCATTACTCATCCAAGGACTCCACACGCATCCAAATCTACGGTCAGTTTGCTTTCCATGTCTTCAAAAAAGACAAGCATTCCGATATCAGACACGCCTACGTCATGAGGTTGCATGCGCACATAACATGCACACATAACATCATGTATATCATAAGCATCATATAACATATAGACATCATGAGGTTGCACGCACACATAACATGCACACATAACATCATGTATATCATAAGCATCATATCACATATAGGCTCTTACATCATGAGGTTGCACGCACACATAACATGCACACATAACATCATATATCACAAGCATCATATGACATCACATAGGCATCGTATACCATGAGGTTATATACACGTTATATCACAGAAGCCACGTGGACCTACGTCATAAGGGAGTTACGTCATAAGGGAGTTACGTCATAGGCTCTTACATCATGTGTTTATACACCATAAATGAATTCGGTTGATCCTTACATTATGGATTCCTAGATATTACATTATTTAAATTATTGAACAAATAGAATTTAATTATCATACATTATTGTTATTATTATTATTATTATTATTTATTATTATTATTATATTATTATTATTATTATTTATTATTATTATTATTATTATTATTATTATTATTATTATTATTATTATTATTATATTATTATTATTATTATTATTATTATTATTATTATTATTATTATATTATTATTATTATTATTATTATATTATTATTATTATTATTATTATTATTATTATATTACACATTTTTCTCCAGATTATCTCAAAAATACGATTTTTACGCATGAGAGATTGACTCGATGCAATTTCTTTCTTACGATATTTTATCATAATTTTGTTTATTTTATCCTATTTTTCATTTAGTCCATCACACACGTTATTCTTGTTTTCGCAAAGATGGCCTACAAAATATCATTCACAAAATATCCATTCAGTTGTACAAATTAATCAGTTAAGATGAAACAAAATAATTTCTTCCAATTATTTTAAACAATCACATTATATCTTTGACCAATGCATTCAATCGTATCATCAATATTAGTATCATTATTATTGTTGTTATTATTAATTATATTACTAATACTATTCATATTATTTAATAGTTTAAATCTTAAACTTCAAAATTTAGCAAGAATAACCTATGACGAATGTTATGATTGCGATGGATTGGCAAAACATTAAAAATTAAAAGTAGAAACATCTTGATGGGAATTTACCGCCAAAGATGCGAGGCAGATAAAATTTTGTGGCGCTTCAGTAACGCTCGTCTGCCGTTATTATTACTGCTTCCCGTCATTTCATTTAATCGCATTATATTGTATTTTTTTAATCAAAACGAGAAAAAATGGTTGGCATTTCTTTGAATAAGGAGATTCAAAATATGCAATAAAATAATAATAAAATAATATGATTTAATAAAATATATATATACAAGTAGTTATATACACATTAAGCATTAATATGCAATGTATTCACATACGCAAATACATGAAGACATACTTTTAACTCGAAATTTCTTTAGAACGTTAATTATGTAATTATAAATAGTAATATTACTACCATATTTATAATATTATTGCTATTAAATAACTGCAAAAAGTGTATTAACAATAAATTTTATAATAATCATTGCACATGTCTAGACACATCTGTCCAGCATGGAATAGTCAATGACGTTCTGCACGAGATGTTCCGAGGCATTGTTTTGAATTTTCAAAGAATGAGAAAGATAAACCTAGATAAAATCTCAATTTTAATTTCCTCTCCGATAAAAACCTAGAAAAATCTTAAATTTAATTTCCGCAAACGTCTTCAATAAAAGCAATTGTAGATTGTTTTTCTAAAATTGAAATCAATCAGTTGCGCTGTTGTTGGCCGCCGGAAATCGAAGCGAGCCAATTGGAAGTCGAGAAAATATCACGTGACGAGCGATTATTCGGTGAGTTTATTTGTGAGTCGAAAGATGGAGTTAGTAGCATCAGAGGTAAGAAGAAATGCCATTTTGAAACGAAAGCGAACCTCTTTAATGGAAAACAACCTTCTTCCATCCATCCATCCATCCATCCATCCATCCATCCATCCATCCATCCATCCATCCATCCATCCATCCATCCATCCATCCATCCATCCATCCATCCATCCATCCATCCATCCATCCATCCATCCATCCATCCATCCATCCATCCATCCATCCATCCATCCATCCATCCATCCATCCATCCATCCATCCATCCATCCATCCATCCATCCATCCATCCATCCATCCATCCATCCATCCATCCATCCATCCATCCATCCATCCATCCATCCATCCATCCATCCATCCATCCATCCATCCATCCATCCATCCATCCATCCATCCATCCATCCATCCATCCATCCATCCATCCATCCATCCATCCATCCATCCATCCATCCATCCATCCACCCATCCATCCATCTATCCATTCTTGCTTCCTCCCTTCCCTCCCTTCCTTTCTTCCTTCTGAAGACATTGAGACAAATTGCGGGATCTTTGTGCATAAGAAGCAGACGTTTGTGAGAAGTTAGAGGAGCTGGTTTGTCACGTGTCATTCTGTCCACCAATCACCGTCGTTGGCGTAAAAAAACACAAATTTGCAGAAGATTATTCCTCTCAACTGGCATTTCAATCATTAAGAAATAATTGAAATAATTCTTTTCCTCAAAAACTTCATTTATTTTAAAGACTTTTTTTTTGAACGTTAGATGGCTCTGTATTATTATAAAGGCTCGCAATGTTTCAATTAAAAAAAGCCAAAAACTAGCAATTGTTTCAAGAAACTTTGTTTTCGACTGCAAAAAAAAATATTATTTTATTATCTGCACTATATAATAATAATAATATATAATAATAATAATATAATAATAATAATATAATAATAATAATAATAATATATAATAATAATAATAATAATATAATAATAATATAATAATAATAATATAATAATAATAATAATAATAATAATAATAATAATAATAATAATAATAATAAATAATAATAATAATAATAATAATTAATAATAATAATAATAATAATAATAATACTAATAATAATAATAATAATAATAATAATAATAATAATAAGGATTATAATGATAATAATAATAATAATAATTTTATTGTTTTTATTTTAAATTTTATTATCTGCACTGATAACATTAAGCAGCCATAAAAACTGACTGCTTTACGAGTTAAGTGAAGGAGATGAAGTCGCATCTGTTTTTCCATTATTTCGTGAATAAAACAGAAAATTTAAGCATATTTGAGGGTCTCAATCGCATTAAAAGGAGATGAATTTCGATGTATATATTTGTTTTCATTTATTACATGAAAGTTGCTTTTATCTGCTATTTTTGGATGTGAATTATGAGACGATAAAAAATTTGGTGTAAATTATATGGTGTATAAAAATGTTGTGGCGCAAATGTTGAACAAAACAAATGTTGAGCAAACAAATGTTGAGCAAAACAAATGTTGAGCAAAACAAATGTTGAGCAAAACAAATGTTGAACAAAACAAATGTTGAACAAAACAAATGTTGAACAAAACAAATGTTGAGCAAACAAATGCTGAACAAAACAAATGTTGAGCAAAACAAATGTCGTGTCACACCTGATGAGCAATGTCAATAAAGGTTGCGCAACAAAAGACGCAAATGAATCATGCGTCGTCAGTCGAACTCCTACGTCGCATTGTTTCTGTAGCGTGATCAACTTTTGTCTCCGACATCTGCCCACCCACCAATTTTTTTCTTTTTTTTGTAGAACACGTGATGCTTCATTCTGAACAGTTTTTACCCCCCCCCCGTCAACTACGGTTGAAGTGTTTATGGCACCCTGACACACCCTCAACCCTCAACTGGCAATTTCCCCAACCTTCGATCCGTGTTTTCCATTCACTGTTTTCATTGAGATGGATGTGGAGATTGTCTTCGTTTGTAATCATTTTTGTCTGCAGCATTTAGAACATCGGTTTATGCGTCTCTTTAACTCTCTGTTTAACAACCCGTCTATTTATCTTGTTCAGACTTGGCGTAACAACATTATAATATATTATTATAACATTATAATATATTATTATAACATTATAATATATTATTATAACATTATAATATATTATTATAACATTATAAATTGTTAACATTGTTAAATTATCAACATTATAATTTCATGATACTGGGCAGATTGCAATTCTCAATAATATAACTTGTCCTTAACAGCACCAACTACAGTGCTAGAAAAAATGTTACGACAGTCCCCATTTTTTTGTAATAACTTAAGTTTAAATTATCGTACGAAGCTCAAATTTAGAAGAACTGTACATCCGTTCCCTCATCTTGAAAATAGCTCGTCACAACTACAACTACGGAGCACTACGCTAGCTACAACAGCTAAGTGCAAATTGACCGAATGGCTGGTCGGGGGCGGTAATAACACATCCTATCACATCCTATCCGGATACATAAGGCACTCAAAAAATTGGTTAAATGAAAATCAACAATCATCATCATCATCATCATCACATCTTCAACACATCTGACCACCTTCGTCTCCTATCATTAACAGCTTCATCAACAAGTCCATGAATCATTACTGAGCCAGTCATGGTTTTCCATGAGCCTCACATGCTGTCCGGAACAATCTCCATTTCCTCACCTGTTTTCTGGTACATACTCCATTTCCTCACCTGATCTCAGTCAAGCATGGAGCTCTTCAAGAGTCGGTACTTGGAGGGCAGCTTATCGATGGCTCCCCTGGGAAGACATGGTTTCATGATTTCCTCAAGAGACAAAGCGCTACATAAATATTTTGCAACACAACTTTATTATTATTATCATCATCATCGTTATTAGTAATGATTAGGTTAATGCAAGTTAAAGACAATGACAAAGTTATTAATTTATTTCTTATGATCGCGAAGCTTCATCACTCGTATTGTTATTGTCAACACCATCATCATCGCCATCATCACCACCATCATCATCATCTTTATCGTCACTATCATCATCATCGCCACCATCATCGCCATCATCATCATCGTCATCATCGTCATCGTCACAACCATGTGGGACAATTAGCAAGATCTTTACCTGCCTTAATAAGGATGGATGGATGCGCGCTGAAATACTCGCGAGCTCATTCATTCAATCCGCGTGGAAAAATATTCATTATTACATATTATTATTACAAAGATATCGAATGCCACAGAATAAATAATAAAGATGATTGTCTTAAATAATGTAATAATTAATATAATTTTATATTTTACTTACGTGTAATTGTTGTTATTTTATAATGTAGCATAATATATTATAATAAATTACTTATACATTTATATATAATAACAATCAATACTATTAATATTAATATTAATAATAATAATAACACTTTTTCCATCTCTATCCATGAAATGTTTTTTTTTTAATTTTAACTGATTTAATTATTATTTCAAACCAAATTATTTGTTGGAGGGAATGGCATTGCGCTTTGGTAACGGCATTAAATTAGGGAGCCGTTTTTTTTTCGCGCCGACTTTTCTAGCGGAAAAGCAGACAAGTAAATAATTATTTGAAAATCTCTGACACACACTTCCCACTCCCGCATAAATTGAATTTAATTCCAATGTCGCATTCAGCACAGCACTGCTATCAAAAGTCATAAAATCCAGTAAAGGTTTGTTAAATCTTTTATGTCTTCCTAATAAAGAGTTACAATGACGCCAACGCATAGTTCTAAGGCGCTGTTCTTGGATTCATCATTCTTCGTTTAAGTGCGTGAAGTGTTTTTTTTCCTCTTTTTCACTTTTGAATGCTTTTAGAAATGCATTTCAAGTGTCGAGAACATTCGAGAGCGTGTCTTTAAACCGTACTTAGTATGTGAGCAGACGATTTTAGACGTCCGTGTGCACTTTGTGACCTGAGGTCCACACGAGCAAAACACAAATCCCTTCCTCCTACATCACTTACATCGTGTAATCCAAAAGCCGGGAATTTAGTTGTAATTTCGAGGAGCACTGTGGAACCCCTTTACAAATATTTCCTTCGAGTTGTTTTACATATTCAGGCAATCCGATAATAACTCATAAATTATCCAGCAAGCGATTAAAATAAAAGTGGAAAATGGGGAAAGCAAGTTTTTTTTAAACATTTTAAGCTTTTAGACACGAAAGCGACAAAATAAGTGAATAATTGAAAAGTAACAAAAATAAAATTGAAGGATCCATTCACAGTCTACGATGTCAATTGAATTTGGCGCAGAAACCAGGTGGACGGATTGTAACAAAGGAGGGTGCATTAATTACGCATTACAATGGGTGAATTACTGGTGTAATTGTAAATGCCATGCTCGATGGAAAATCTTTAAAACCAGCTCATTTGATCGACTGTTACCGAATGTCGTCAGCCTTTCCCGCGAAATTCTATCACAATAAACGCACCCGTTCAACCCTCCAAAGGTTATTTGAAATAATATTTAAATATATTTATTTTAATCAAACTTTTACTTGTTCTATTGTTTAACAATTTTATTTCAATTTCATCATGTTAATAAATCAAGTTATTATTATTATTTGTTAAATAATTTTTTGTTAATTATTTTTTCAGTCGCCAGATGTCCATATAAAAAGATTCTGAAATTTAATACAGGGACATGCTTACCACATTCATAAAATTAAGCAAATAACAATGATAAATTAAAAAATAAATAAATTAGGGAATAAAAAGTAATGAGTTAACATTAGACAACACATTATTTATGATAAGAATTTATTTGACAATTATTTGTTAATTCTTATGAATTCAATTTGTCACCTTTTATTAAAAATTAATTTAAGAACACATAAATTGCTAACTTATCAAATATTATTTGGCAAATACGTGCCAAGAATAATGACTGTTTTCTAAATTATTCATGGCTTAATAATCGTTTTGTATGACATTTTCACCAAAACAGTTTGTCGATGCTAACATCTATGGAAGATGAAATTTAAAAAATTTAAATTTGAAATTTAAAAGATGAATTTAAACTTTTTAGTTTACAAATGTTTTTGAAATCAATAACTTTAATGACAAATACGCTATTTGAAATAACATTTAAATTCTTTATAGACGAAGGAATTTAAAATTTAAAAAAGTGAAAAAATTTAATTTTAGACTTGAAGTCGCTAGAGGGACTTGAAACGTTTAAATTTTGTTCGAAAGATGACGCAAGGAGTGGAAATTGCTGGAGTCAAAGAGATCAAGAAGGTCAGTGATTAACATGTTGTTATTATTATTATTATTATTATTATTATTATATTATTATTATTATTATTATTATTATATTATTATTATTATTATTATTATTATTATTATTATTATTATTATTATTATTATTATTATTATTATTATTATTATTATTATTATTATTATTATTATTATTATTATTATTATTATTATTATTATTATTATTATTATTATTATTTTATTATTATTATTATTATTATTATTATTATTATTATGTCATAATTATGTGGACGATGAATATGATGATGTTGATCATGATGATCTTTATAATATTATTAATTATAATAATTACGATTAAAATAATATAACTACTGGTTGCAATGGCGACGAAGATGAGATGATCTGAATAGTTATAATAATAAGATTGTGATAAATTGACTGGATGTAGTCATCAATTTTTCTCATAATAATTTTGGCAAAAAATAATTTCGCACGTAATAAGATTTCTGATATCATTATTGAGAACCCTTTCAGATCGAAACCGGCTTCATAACGTTTTGATGTATGCCTATACTTATTTGTGACCATAACAAATATTAATAATTAATTATATTAACAGCTGTATTAATAATTATTTCTATGATATATATGTACTATAATTTATTGTGTTTCATAATTTATTTCGAGGCTGTTAAACTTGACATAATTTTAGAAAATGGATTTGTTTTGAAAATTTTAATTTTTCTATTTATTTGATTATTCAAAGAAATAATACAACTTTCAAATACTTTGCTAACCTGCATTTAAACAAATTCACGACCGTCAAAATTGATTTTTTTAATTTTAACTATTTGAATTAATTTTAATTCCCTGCAATTTACAGTGCAATTAAATTTTTTTTGTGTTAAATTTTGTTTAATAATTTCTATTATTGTTGTGAACTTAATATTATATTTTTAAATAAAATAATTTGGCAATTCTACGTAAATGAAAATCAAATAGGAATTACGTTTGACTTCATTTGAATTGAAACAAATATTTTTAAAACTGAAAAAATCTAATTTAAAAAACGATGATATGATCACTCGTTTATTTCGTGTTTACAGCTGACTAATTACTAATTTATTTAAACAAAAATTCCAGTTTCGAAAATCCATTTGGAGAAAAAAATAAATTCCATTTAAGAGCGACACGTTGTTTTCAAATTTTCGGCACCCCGAAATACCGAAAGCTGAGCTCGGAAACATTGAAATTCAGAACCGCAAAATGAATTCCGTGCTTGGATCTTGAAAATGTTCTTAAACAAGATGAATTCCAGTATTCCGAAGATAATTAACTCAACAAACAGCCTGTCGCTGGTGAATGCAAAGTTGTTTTTGCAGCGTTATATTCATTCATTCATTCATTCATTCATTCATTCATTCATTCATTCATTCATTCATTCATTCATTCATTCATTCATTCATTCATTCATTCATTCATTCATTCATTCATTCATTCATTCATTCATTCATTCATTCCATTCATTCATTCATTCATTCATCATTCATTCATTCATTCATTCATTCATTCATTCATTCATTCATTCATTCATTCATTCATTCATTCATTCATTCATTCATTCATTCATTCATTCATTCATATTCATTCATTCATTCATTCATTCATTCATTCATTCATTCATTCATTCATTCATTCATTCATTCATTCATTCATTCATTCATTCATTCATTCATTCATTCATTCATTCATTCATTCATTCATTCATTCATTCATTCATTCATTCATTCATTCATTCATTCATTCATTCATTCATTCATTCATTCATTCATTCATTCATTCATTCATTCATTCATTCATTCATTCATTCATTCATTCATTCATTCATTCATTCATTCATTCATTCATCATTCATTCATTCATTCATTCATTCATTCATTCATTCATTCATTCATTCATTCATTCATTCATTCATTCATTCATTCATTCATTCATTCATTCATTCATTCATTCATTCATTCATTCATTCATTTCATCTTTTGTAACTTTGAGATAATTTGTTTTGTTTTTTTCTCTCTCTCTCTTTCGTTTTTGTCAAATTTTCTGTTTCATTTCGCAGAATTTCACTTACTTTCTTTCTTTCGTCGCTAAAAGATTATTTCTGGCTGTCACTTAGAATGAAGATAATGAGACTGCCCAAAATGATGGCATAGGTGATTTCACCGGTGATCGATGGTGATGATGACGATGACGTCGACGATGATGACACTAATGTCGATGATGATGATGACCAGGATGTTGATAACGATGACGACGAAAATGGCGCGAATCCACCCATTTCAATATGAACATCGAAATAACAAGCAGGACTTGAAACGAAGGATGCCGGGCAACAAATCCTTCCATAAGTTGACCTTCTGTACGGTCGATCGTTAGATGTCGCTTTCATAATCATCTGCGGTCTCTTTTCGCGCCAAATGATCACTTAACAGGCTCCTTTTTTTTCTATTTCTATCTGTCCATCTCTAACTCCTTTTCCGACTGAGCGAGAAGAAATTGAACAATCAAACGCGATGCAAGTCATAGTTTTCTAATCGTCTGCTCGAATCGATGAAATTGAGGCGCGCGAAAGTAATTGCATTCAGGATTGATCCTGGAGCAATCAAAACTGCGAGTTACTGAAGCAAGGAAATGATATTTGGCATGATTTAGAGCGTAACTCCTGAGAATTTTCCATCGTTTTTTTTTCGCGGAGTCTTCTATTTGCCTAAAGTGGAATTGTATCCGCGGAGGAATGGAAACTTTAAGGAGACAAATTGTTGAATAAGCCAGTCCATCCTTATTCCGTCATCATTCATTGATGACACAAAGCCATGACAGATCGTTCACTTCTCTCGAATGTGTTCTCGACTGGTACCTTTTTGTGGATAAAAAGTTTTACTTACTTATAATAATCAATCCATCAAGCCGATGACTATGAATAAAAAATGTCATTTTGCTGTGAATATTTTCATTTTGTCTGTGATTTCAATTCAGAGTTGTAAATTATTAATTATCTCTTTCAATCTCCTCCATGGCGACGAACGAAATCAAGAATGATGGATGGATTGGAATGATTGATAGATGGATGGGTTGATGGATTGAAATGATTGATTGATGAATGGATGGATGGATGCATTGGAAGGACGGACGGACCGAAGAGTGGAGAGATGCCTCGGGTGATGGATGGAGTGACAAGTGAAGTGACGCAAACACAAATGGTTGAGTTCCAACTTCACTATTAATGGGCTGGTCTTCCTTAGACGTCAAAGCTGATGACTTGAGTCTTTCAATCAATCAATCAATCAATCAATCAACCAACCATTAATTCAATCAATCAATCAACAGTTAACAACCATGCCTCCATTCAGTCATCCAATTTAAAATTCACCTAAAATGGTTGTGGTAATTTCTGGAAAGCCATTGATTGGTTCGTGAATATTTTTATGGATGGCAAATGGATGGAAAATACTCAAAGGTGCATGCATTATGCAAGGTAGGTAGCCGGCCATCAACAAATCATTTCCTAGTCCAATTGGCGCCAAAAACAAAAAATAAATAAATTAAATCAAGTTAAATTATTCAGTTAACCCAGGAAGAAAATTTATCAAATTAACGAACAAGGTGGTAGAAAAATAGTAAATTAATAAATTAATACATTAATAAATTATTAATATTAATTTTATTATTAATTGTTATTAGTTAAATTATTCAGTTAACCCAGGAAGCAAATGATAAATTAACGAACAAAGTGGTAGAAAATTAATAAATTAATACATTATTAAATTAATAAATTATTAATATTAATTTTATTATTAGTTGTCACTCTGCAAGGCGCGTTGCCTCTTGCTCCCCTGCGATGATGGCGAGCACTGGACGATTCATTTTCGTCCGAATCGCGCCTTTATCACACTCGTCTGCTCGGAGGATGATTGTGATTTCCAACGCTGGACCAGTTGAGAGCGTGTCGTGCAGTTTAATGCTTTCTTAGTTGAATTATTTGTGGAGTAATTAAGCAATTGTTTAATCAATTATGCCTGTAATTAAGCGTTTAATTAAGTTTAATCGATTGGTATTTGTTGAGAATTATTTAAGTGCCAATTAATTGAAGCGTAATGCAAATTGAAATTTTGTCATGAAAAGTGAAAGGTCAATTGTGATGTCACTACGATGATGGCTATCGAGTTTTTACTAAAAATCTTCTGTTTTCTTGTTACATTACCCCAAATTTGGAGTAACTTAAGTACTAATGCGGGTGAGTTACTCAGTGTTTATCTTAATTTTTTAATGTTTATAATGCTAATTTATTCTATTTTGTTCTTATTATTAAGTAATTTTAAAATTTAACTACCTCTAATAAAATTATTGTGTTAATTATTATAAGAAACAATTATTGCGATGTTTAACAATGTTTGAAAATCATGTTTTCTACCGAAACTGAAATGAAATGCATTTTTCAGAATTCTAAAGACATTAATAATATTGGTGAATAATAAGCGCTTCATCATCTCGAGCAATAAAACATTTTTTTTCCAAAGACTTTATTTCAAAATTTTATTCCTCCGCATAAAAATATTTTCATGACTTTCTTAAATAAAGAAAAAAGTATTTTCGATTTTTTACTTAAAAAGTTAATTCGAAAAATTATGTTTCGATTATTTAATTTTCGATGGCACAATACCGCTCTGTCGAATTATCTCTTTCTCTCTTATGAGAGAATTTTTGAGCCCTTCAGAAAAGTAAAGTCGCAAGTAAATGTCACAAGAATCTTTACAGTTAAATGTCAGAACTTTTTGGTTTGAAATAATAAATTCAATTAAACTTTAAAAAAATATCACAAGCAAATTTTGCAAGTAAATGTCACAGATAAATGTTACGATTATCGTTACAAGTAAGTGTTGCAAGCAAATATAAAAGTAAATGTTACAAGTAAATATAAAAGTAAATGTTACAAGTAAATCTCACAAGTAAATGTTACAAGTAAATATCACAAGTAAATGTTACAAGTAAAATCACAAGTAAATGTTACAGGCAAATGCTACAAGTAAGTGTTACAAGTAAATGTAACCAGTCACAAGTAAACCCTCATTGAACCGCAGACCATCCCTAAACTCCAATTTTCCATCCCAATTTGCTGATGGTTTTGAATAAATTCCAGAAACATGCTCGCGTCTTCTTCTTCTTCTTAATTGCTCTACTCGTGTTTGACAGGTTTTCATTTTTTTTTCCAAGAAAAAAAAAACAATTATTTTGTGGAGATTATGTAGAAAGTTGAGAACAATTAGGAAAGCCACCTCAATCTTTCGCTTCTTTTATTTCTGTCCGCTCGTTCAATCATTACTTCTTTCATTTATTTCTTCGTTCAATCAATCATTCTGTAAAAAAAGCAATTTTTCAATCAATCATTCTTTAAAAAAAAAAAAAAACAAATTTTCACTTATTTATCTTCATTTTTCGTCCGGTCACTTTGTGAATGAGATCTTGTGGGTTGAAAACCGTCCGAATGATTTGTTGCCCGTTCAGTCCACCAATCATCAATCCATCCATTCATCCATTCATCTATCCATTCATTCATCCATCCATCCTCCCATCCATCCATCCATCCATCCATCCATCCATCCATCCATCCATCCATCATCCATCCATCCATCCATCCATCCATCCATCCATCCATCCATCCTCCCATCCATCCATCCATCCATCCATGCATCCCATCCATCCATCCATCCATCCTCCCATCCATCCATCCTCCATCCATCCATCCATCCATCCATCCATCCATCCATCCATCCATCCATCCATCCATCCATCCATCCATCCATCCATCCATCCATTCATTCATCCATCTCATCCATCCATCCATCCATCCATGCATCCCATCCATCCATTCATCCATCTCATCCCTCCAACGATGGACCAATTATTTCTGATCAACCGATCATAGGTCTCCTTGACATTTTGTCAGCGTCCACATCTTCATTTCTTAGCAGCTGCTGTCATGCCGTTGTGATAAGATAGACGGTTAGAGGCTAACCTCATTTAAAAAATACATTAAGAATAAAATTGTTGTTATAAATCAGAAATGCATTAAAAATTTATTTTCCATTAAATAATCCAATTGCCCATTAATATTCATTCATTAGAAATTTACTACAAATTAAATAATCCAATTGCCCATTGATATTCATTCATTAGAAATTTATTACAAATTAAATAATCCAATTGTCCATTAATATTCATTCATTAGAAATTTACTACAAATTAAGTAATCCAATTGTCCATTAATATTCATTCACGTGTGACCACTCCTCCTTTTACAATTTAGTGACCGATGAATTTAGAAGCCACGACAACTCGACTCCATCATTTTGCAGGAAATATTTCCAACGAAGGACTTCTTGATTTAACACACCTGTTGCTTCCGCTCGCTATTTTGCTTGTTAGAATTTCTTTTGTTTACTTATTTATTGTTTATATTCACATTATTTATTTTTTCAAGATTTTTTTTTAACTGCTAGTGTTACCTTTATTATTGGTAATTGTATTTTATACACTTTTTTTTTTTTTTTTTTAATATTCGGTTGTGGATTTATCAGCGCCAGTTTTTCCGATGGAATGCGCTTCCGGCGTCGCGCAGTTTGAATGATTTCGTCGAATGTCACATGAAAGTCTTGACGTCACTGAGGAGATTTGAACTTTAGTTCCAGTCCCTGACCTCCTGTGACCTTGTGACCTTTTATGACCTTGTGACCTTAGAATGTAGTTGTAAATATGGATTCTCTTCGGATATTCTAGTTGATGGATACCGAACGAACGACATTCTTGCGTGCGAAACTTTTGGAGCATCTGTTTCCGTTGTTTGCGAGAAATTGCAATTGTTGTAGTTGTTGTAGTTGCTGTTGTTGTGGTTGCAATTGCTGTTGTAGTTGTTGTAGTTGTTATTGAAATTGCTGTTGTTGTGGTTGCAATTGCTGTTGTAGTTGTTGTAGATGTTATTGAAATTGCTGTTGTTGTTGTTGTAGTTGGTATTATTGAAATTGCTGTTGTTGTTATTGGTGATGCAATACTTGTAAAAGGTAATGAATTTGTTGATCGATTGATACAAATCTTGATAAATTGGAAACTCTACGTCACCGACAACATGGGCCATGTTACATGGTCGGAAAAATTCGATTTTGGAAAAGGTGATCAAGCTTGGATTAACTAAATATTGTTATATTAAATATTAAATATTATTATTCAGCTTTATTTAAATATTATTAATCCAAATTATTTATGTTATTAACCAACATGAATCCTATTATTAATGAGTATTATTCATATTATGAATCAGCATATTCATGCGCAAAGGTTGTTTGCCTGATTTTTTAATTTGATATTTGATATCTGTTTTTGATTGAGTTAAGTTATAATTTAAATTCATTGGTTAACACTAAGGTGGTGACAGATTTATTATTATTTTATAACGGTCCGTTGAGCCTTATCGAGAACAAATAGTATATTAATAATAAATTATAATGCGCTGTAATACGTAACTGATATGAAGTAAGCGCTAATAGAGTGCACTATAATATACAGCCTCCAGATTATTAATATCAAGTATGAGTTGATATTAAGTGTATAACTAGGCTACAAACAAAAGTGCTGATTTATGATTGTAGCCTGATTGGTGGTTAGCAGGATTGGTGGTTAAGAAAATAAAACGATGAGAAACCAAATCCACCACATGAACGACCTCTATAATAAATCGCGGAAGTACACGACTTGCAGACTTCTTTTCGAGAGGGAGTGAGATGCAAAAAGAGGAAAAGATAAATTATTTAAACAAAAGAGAAGCAACAAGAGACCTCCAGGTCCATGACGTTCGGAAATTTCATCGACCGGGCTGGAGTTTCCTGCAGGACGGAAAGGGAAACCGTTTCCGAGGTTTGAGTGATGGCAATCTGTCAGGAATTAAAGAGGCCACATTATGGAATCATCAATATCGATTTGCCAGGTTTCATGGCCGCTAAATGAAGCGATACATCGCTTTTTATAGTTTGCCATAAATGCCGTTATTTGGCCTCTCTAGGTTATCAGGTCTTGATCCGCGTGCGTTGAACGCAAGGTAAATTGTTGCGTGTCCAGCTCTCATGACCGAGTGTCGAGATCTTTCTTTAATGCTGATGACGAAGTTGATGACGATGACGATGACGTTGACGTTTGAGGGTGATGATAATGATTTTAGAGGTGAGAATTTGTTTTTCATTAAGAAAGGAATTTCATGGAATAAACAGCTTGTGATTGGCAGAGTCATTCGCTCATCCTCATTGGAGGGGGAGGCGTCAAAAGTTCTTGGAAAAAATGGAGGAATGTTGAATATCATCCAATTAATTCCCGAATGTGAAGCTAAAAACATTATCCTATTAATTCCTGAATGTGAAGTTGAAAACATCATCCTATTAATTCCTGAATGTGAAGCTGAAAACATCATCCTATTAATTCCTGAATGTGAAGTTGAAAACATCATCCTATTAATTCCTGAATGTGAAGTTGAAAACATCATCCTACTAATTCCTGAATGTGAAGTTGAAAACATCATCCTATTAATTCCTGATTGTGAAGTTGAAAACATCATCCTATTAATTCCTGATTGTGAAGTTGAAAACATCATCCTACTAATTCCTGAATGTGAAGTTGAAAACATCATCCTATTAATTCCTGATTGTGAAGTTGAAAACATCATCCTATTAATTCCTGAATGTGAAGTTGAAAACATCATCCTATTAATTCCTGATTGTGAAGTTGAAAACATCATCCTACTAATTCCTGATTGTGAAGTTGAAAACATCATCCTATTAATTCCTGAATGTGAAGTTGAAAACATCATCCTATTAATTCCTGAATGTGAAGTTGAAAACATCATCCTATTAATTCCTGAATGTGAAGTTGAAAACATCATCCTATTAATTCCTGATTGTGAAGTTGAAAACATCATCCTATTAATTCCTGAATGTGAAGTTGAAAACATCATCCTATTAATTCCTGAATGTGAAGTTGAAAACATCATCCTATTAATTTCTGATTGTGAAGTTGAAAACATCATCCTATTAATTCCTGAATGTGAAGTTGAAAACATCATCCTATTAATTCCTGAATGTGAAGTTGAAAACATCATCCTATTAATTCCTGATTGTGAAGTTGAAAACATCATCCTATTAATTCCTAAATGTGAGGGCCTCCTACTAATTCCTGAATGTGTTTCCGCGAATCCGAAGCAAATCTCCACCGATAAATTTATGATGCTCTCTTCAGCAACGATATTCCAAATGGAATGACATCTTTTTTCGTCTATTTTGTGTTTTATTAATCGTTGATTTTATTCATTTATTCATTTTATTAATTCCTCATGAATAGGGAAGGATGGATGAATAGTTGAACTGAAACATTTTACAGATTTATATTTAAATGTTTACGTATTTATTTATTATTAAAATCGAAATATTCCATCGACTAGAATATTAAAAAATTTCACGGGCGATAAGTATTTTTTAGCACTCCATCGCAATATTTTTTGATTGGAAAAATATTTTTGTTTTCTTATGAAAATAATTTTTTGGAAATCCTTTCGAAATCTTTGTCTTTTAACCGACACAGTCTCAACTGAAGTGAATTAAGTAAGTTGAACAATTTGTTCACACCTTATGTATTTGTAAGTTATTAATTTAAATTTTTAATTAACCTAAATAATTTTTTCATTTATTTATAAATTCATTTAAAAAAAAACTAAATGATTTTTTTTCATTTTTATGGCCCTTCTGGTTCACAGACATGCTTTAAAATTTCAGCAGCAAACAATGCTTTCTCTTGCTTACATTTTTTTCGAAAAATAAATTATGATAAATAATTATGTCATTCAGATTATTAAAATATATGGCCTGAGCCTACATCGAGTTGTTGTTATGATGATGCTTTAGTTTATCTGCAGACATAATTTAATATTGCGACATTATCAGTGTAAGTAAATAACACCATTTATGTAGCGCCATATGCATAGCGTCAGAAGCGCTTCTTGTAACCATTTATATAGCGCTCCTTCTCAAGGGCGCTGGCGGCAGTGCAGGCTGGGTTTCGAACACGACACATTACGACTGTTGCTATTACCGCCGTATGCAGGCACGTAACCCATTCGGCTAACCTGCACGCCCCAATTCCCCAATGCTGTCAATTTGTGATTTAATAATATTACGTTATTGCAATTGCTTATGATATTTATGTTGATAATAATAATTATTGCGAGTGCCAGAATTCACTTGCAAATGTTGAAGAGTTCCATTGATTTCATATCGGCACATCGATTTCTGAGAACAAATACGAGATGTCACTACGCCCGGAGGTGTGATCCTCCACATCCGAAAAACACCCCCCTCGTGGTTTCGGTTCACATGCCCCTAGGATATTCCCAGGACTTATTTAAGTCTTGCTCGTCATGGGTGGATGGGCGGAGGAATGGACAGACGATAAATGGATGGATGCAAGGACAGATGAAAAGATGGATGGATGAGTTGATAAAAAAGCGGTGTGGACGGACGGACGGATGGATTGATGAATGGATGGATGGATGGATGGATGTGTGGGAGGATGGAAGGATGGATGGATGGATGGATGGATGGATGGATGGATGGATGGATGGAAGGAAGGATGGATGGATGGATGGATGGATGGATGGATGGATGGATGGATGGATGGATGGATGGATGGATGGATGGATGGATGGATGGATGGATGGATGGATGGATGGATGGATGGATGGATGTGTGGGAGGATGGAAGGATGGATGGATGGATATGTGGGCGGATGGAGGAATGTATGGATGGATGGACAGAGGTGGAGCGG
The DNA here is from genome assembly GCA_021613335.1 of Whitmania pigra. Lineage (NCBI taxonomy): Eukaryota > Metazoa > Annelida > Clitellata > Hirudinida > Haemopidae > Whitmania > Whitmania pigra. Next base: position 2,037,797 of record JAJTWR010000398.1, on the reverse strand, counting down.
GACGGAGAAATTGAGAGACTGATGAACGAATGAATGGCTGGATGATGAAGGATCATCCTGCGTAAAGGATCATTAATCAGACCAACTTCTCTTGGGCTGATAAATAGGAAAATGTTTTCCATTATTCCAGGTTGCTATGGAGACTGCAACCATGACCACTTCGAAGCGCATCCTTGCAGCTCTAACCTTCCGAAAGTCTGCACCGGTTGGTGATGATGATGATGATGATGATGATGAATGATGATGATGATGCTGATGATGATGATGATGATGATGATGATGATGATGATGAATGATGATGATGATGATGATGATGATGATGATGATGATGATGACGACGACGATGATGATGACGATGATGACGGCAGTGAGAGTAACGACATGTATACTCAGGCAATTTTAGATGGTATGCCCCATTATCTGGGCAATTGCATGACGTACATTACATAATTGTGCAATTATAACAATGAATATAATGAATTTCAACAATACATCTTTTTTTTTTAAATTGACTATTACACCTATAAAAATATATTATACATTGAATTAATTCGGAATTTTCACGAACATTGTTTTTATACCATTTAAAAATATATTATACATTGAATTAATTCGGAATTTTCACAAATATCGTTTTTATTCCCTTTTAAAGCGTGCAGCTCTTGCGATGCTTCGAGTTTTGAGCTTCTTCCTTGCACCGGGAAAACCGACAGAAAATGTCTGCGTGAGTTTCCCTCAATTGGCGCGTCCCTTTGATTTATTTGATTTACGATTTTCCTTTTCATTACTTATTACTTATTAATAATTAATTTCTTATTATTAATATTTTTATTATTTTTATTAATTTTTTTTATTATTTTTTTTTATTATTTAAACTTATTTATGAATTGAGGGTTCACCTGTTATGTAACGTTTGCCTGACTAAATAGTTGTTAAGAAATACTAATATTTTGGGTTAACATTTAAATATTTTTACCGGACCTAGTTTTGATTTAAAATAATTTGAAATAATAATAATAATAAATTCGTTTTAATAAATTTATTATTTAAATAATAATTAAATATTCTCGAGGATTTGTTTTTGACTTATCAGAAGTTTTCAGTAAATTTGGATTCTTTCAAGGAATTTTTGGAGCGAAGAGCCTCGCTTCTGAAATCTTCACGGGATCTGCAGATAGAATCTATTACAAAATATTTAACTATCACCGTTAAATCATTTAAAATAACCATCACTTATTAATGTTAATAGATTAAAAATTATTAAAATTTTAAACCATAAAAAAGAAAAGTCAAATCAAAAGAGTTAAATGACTTTTTTTTGTGTGCTCAAGACCTAGATTCTAATGTGGCGCACTTGCAGATGACCTCACGAATTTCGGATAGTACACGCTTCTGAGACGCTCACCTGGTAACATTGGCGCGATTAATCACCCGGGAATCCTGGACTACACATTGCACCTCAAATATCACCGTCGTCGTCGTCATCCTCATCATCATCATCACTATCATCACTATCGGCCATCTCGAAAAGATCGTCATCAACGCAAGGATCATGCTATGGTCTTTAACAACAACAACAACAACAACAACAACAACAACAACAACAACAACAACACAACAACAACAACAACAACAACAACAACAACAACAACAACAACAACAACAACAACAACAACAACAACAACAACAACAACAACAGCAACAACAGCAACAACAACAACAACAACAACAACAACAACAACAACATCAACAACATCATCATCATCATCATCATCATCATCCATCATCATCATCATCATCATCATCATCATTTCCAACGCTATGGTCGATAGCTCTCCGAAAGTTTATACCCAATTTGTTCAAGATACGAAATAAGATAATTTTTGATTGCAGAATAATTTCTGCCGTGGTTTTATAAATATTATTCATAAATAAAATAATTGGTCAAAATTAATAATAAAATAAATAAATGACAAATTGCCAAACCACAATTTTCTAAACTTTTCCATCCAAACAATTATCAATTTCAAACACCATCGGTAATGAAATAACGGAATTCCCCTATCTCTGAGGTACACAGGCGAGTTTCAAGCTCAAACAAATTGCTTGAAATTTGCAAAATTCGATGAGTTTAAAAAACATTTTTAGCCTTATTAATCCAAAAATGAATTTTGAAAAAATGAAACAAACTACAATTTTTTAATTCTTAAAGTCAAGTTTTTTTTTTCCAAAACTCGCAGACATAACAGGCTCAGTCGTGAAGAAAGAATTTGATAGAAGCTCTCGCATCCTTTCAAACGGTTGGTTTTGCGACCTCAATGGGTCATCGTGAAACATTTTATCTGCAAGCACATGTTCACGTTATTATCCTCTATTTTCCCGCCAAAATTGAATTTCCTTCTCCAACCATCCAACCTTCGAACGGAACCTTTATTGTGAACCTTTAAAGTGATGAAAACATGATCACCGGAATGAAAATTAAATTGCAAAGACAAACAGAATCTCGTTTTTCATTCCACCCTACTCCTCGATCACCTCATAATTCTCGAAGAATTCGCCATCTTGGATTGATTGCAGACTCGACTTTCTTCTCTTTTAAAGAGAAATAGTAACTGAAGAAAAATTCTTCAATTAGTTGCGACCCCCTTCGATTCCGTCGCCATCATCGACCAGAAACCCCAACGAGTTTCGTCACTCGCGGCCTTTAGGTCTTGTTTTATGGAGTGTGAATTTTCTCCTTCACACGAAAACGCATTAAAATTTCACTCAGAATTTCTGACTCGCACCATCTTAAAGATGAGCATTTGAAACTCTCGGCTCATCAGAATGTACAAGATGAACTCTCTAATAATGGCTAACATGACTAGCATGTCCAAACATTTTATGATCCAATTTGTCCTGTGGACCTACAGATTTTTATCGAGACGACGTTTGCATTTTAAACACATCATTAGTTTGTTTTTACTAATGTAATTATAGAAATTATTATTTTGTCTCAAATAAATAATAATAACAATAATAATAATTATAATAATTTTGTGCAAAATATATTTTAAAAAATATTAATATCCAGCATCAAAGAATTCTTCTCAACTTGAGATCATCATATTCGTCCTCGTCGATATCAACAATACAACTTAGCATTACAATTTTACAACATTAAAATATTACAATATTACAATATTACAACATTACAATATTACAACATTACAACATGACAATATTCTAACACCAACACAATTCTCTCTTTAAAAATGCATGCAATTTCTATCTGCGTGGATTTTGTCATCATCAACGACATTGCCAAGTTTAGCCTGCTTTATTTATTATTTTAAATATTCCCCTCCTCCACCCCCAGCGATGAAATTTCGACTCAAATGCAAAGGGATCATCGTAAAATTTAATTATCACCCATTCTTAACTTCCAGTCGTCCTCATCAATTCCAGCAAAAACGTATTCTTTGAAAGACATCCAGAAAATGGAAAAAACTTTCTAAAAAACACAAAATTCTTCTCGACTCGACAAAGACAAGTCCACTCCGCGGGGAATGGATTGAATCATGCCACACTCAAAAGCTCAGCGAACGTGACTTTCGATGGATTGGGTACATTGGGAGAGATCAGACTTGGTAGGGAGTCTGGGCTTGAAGTGGTAGTGAGGGTCGAAACCCTGGAGACCCCTGACCATTTCTCTGACGTGGACTATGTAGTGACAATCGTTTCATGTTCGAGAAACAGGATGACCGAGAGAAGGCGAGGTTCAATTTCATCGTCAACAATTTCTGCAGGTTTGATGGAGGAGATTCATTATTATTAATTTAAAAAAATTAGTTAAAAGACCAATTAATGTATTTCGCTTAATTAGAAAGATTACTTTTTTGGAATTTTTGAAATCGACAATTTCCGGTAATTAAAGTCGTTGGAGGATAAGAATATTTGTTGGGAATTAGTGAAAATTTATAAAATCAAGGCTTTAATTTTTTGCTTTAAAATGACTTCTAAATGACTTTAAATGATATGTAAAATAAATAAAAAACTCTAAAATGTATTTTACAATTTTTATTAAGTAAACTAAAATGAGAAATCAAATATTGATTTAAAAAATAAATTTCCTAAGAGTTTGTGATTAAAAGCTTTATTTACTTTATGGATTTGTACTTGTATTTGACAGAAAAATTATGAATAATTTATGAATAATTCTGCAGAAATCATTAAAAAGCATTAATTTCATTAATTATAAAGACGATTGATCACCTCACTAATGAAAAGTTATCGCAATAAGCTAATGATGATTCGAAAAAAAATAATATTCGCCAGAAAATAAATAAGTAAATAAATAAATTAACAAACATCCAATCCAGCACCTCTATGCACCAGTATACACCTCTCAGCTAGTAATAGATATATTTAATAAAAATAATAATTAATAAATTAATAAATTAATAAATAAATAAAAAATAATAAAACATGATAAAAATACAAAAAACAAAACATAAACAAAAGAGAAAATACAATTATTGAACAAAACTTGTCTCAAACATCTGCCAGGCATCCGATACCGGATTTTTACACAATTACGCTGGAAATGGCGCGTGATAGAGCAACATCAGCCCGGGAAGTCACCTGCCAATCGGAGTCTGGTGAAGAAAAATGTCCTGACGGCATCAAAGATGGCCAGGTTTATTTGAGGAGAAGTCTTAGCTCACCATGTTCACTGATGGTGAGTAATTAGATAGGGGAATAGGTTGGTGGTGGTTGTGGTGGTGATGATGATGATGACGATGATGATGATGATGATGATGATGATGATGATGATGATGATGATGATGATGATGATGATGATGATGATGATGATGATGATGATGATGATGCTGATGATGCTGATGATGATGATGATGCTGATGATGATGATGATGATGATGATGCTCTTTTAAGTTAGTCACAATGTATGTTGTGACCACAACGGATGTTGGTTCTATGGCGATTACTGCGATATTGATCTAGTTTTGGTAGACGATAGAAGATGATGATGATGATGACGATGATTATGAGGATGAAGATAATGAATAAATTGAACAACTCAGCTATTATAACCACTTAATGTTTTTTTGTTGTTGTTGTTTCACTATCGATTAATTTAGTTGACGAATTTTAGAATTATTGAACAAATGAAACAATCACTCGCCTTAATTTCATTCCTTTTGAAGTCGGGACCTTTTCTCATTCCCGCCTCTTCACTTCTTGTGAAAGCACACACTCTCTGTTGACTCCATTAAACAGTCTGGAAAATTTCCTCGAGGCAAATAGAGCATATACTTTCTCTCGGCCATCTCCATCTTTCAATCAGTCAGGATCGATTGAAATAAGAATTCATTGAGAGCTCAGCATCCATCGCTGAGAGCACCGGTTGTTAATTAGGTGAACTCAACCAGAACCATTAAGCCTCATTCGGTATTAATTAGTTCCCTCATCCGTGGCCGTGACTGTAACTTTCGCTTTGCCACACCGTCTGTTAGCGTCAATCCGCGTCTAATGGATTTTACGAGGGCTTTCGACCTGGAGATTTTCAGTTCCTAATTGCTGGCCTCAAGAGGGGATAAACTGATATTACCGAAGTGTAATTAGATAAACCAATGAATTACGTTAATATAATTAACCTATTAACAATAATAATAATTGAACTAGCTAGCCGATCGATAAAACCATTTAATTAAACAAATAACACAATTGTTATTATATTATTATTAATATTAATTTAAAGTGATAATAATGTCAATGATGATGATGATGATGATAATAATAATAATAATAATAATAATAATAATAATAATAATAATAATAATAATAATAATAATAATAATAATAATAATAATGATAATAATAATAATAATAATAATAATAATAATAATAATAATAATAATAATAATAATAATAATAATAATAATATTAATAATAATAATAATAATAATAATAATAATAATAATAATAATAATAATAATAATAATAATATAATAATAATAATAATAATAATAATAATATAATAATAATAATAATAATAATAATTATAAGCTCATTATGACAGCTCATGATTTTACGAGGTAAACAGTAATCTAACAGTAATCTTGTTTTAGAACACTCAATTATTCATTAGGCAGTCCGTAAATTAAACATCAGCCCTAAAACTGAATTAATTATCGAAACATTGACTGGGCACTAAAAAGATATTTGACAACATTAGCAAGGATTAGTGCTTAATGGCATTAACCGTCCATTACGTAAAAGTAATTAGCCAATTAACACCAACCATTACGGACACCGATCTGCCAATTATCAATTTTTAATTTATGCGTCAACAGTAATTCAATAACAAGTACAATTCCACAACAACAGACACGATTGAAAAGAGAAAAATTAGAGTCTAAAGTTTCGATTATATCGGTGCAAAAAACAATTTTGTGGAATGAAAAACATGTATCGACACAAAACATTAGAACGGCGGGAATATGATACAGTTGGCTATTCTCAGATTACAATGAGTGGAACAACGAAAGCAGTTCGAAATATAAACTTCCTTTCACGAGGACACAAAACACTCGAGCAGCCGAGAAAACGAACGACCGAATTCTGCTGTGCCGATTTCGTTGAGGAAGATTGATGTGCATTCCAATGGGTTGGTCGCACTTACTGATATCGTCAGATGGGAGTTTGCCCGACGATTTGGCGTGGAGGACGGAACGAAACGCTTTTCAAAATCGCATTAACTGACGTCGGCTGCTGTACGAGCTTGGAGACTGGACTACAAGCATTTTGGAAAAGATTCGTGCTTGTAGTTGATTAGCGGCATAAAATCATCTCGGAGATGGAGATGATGAGGGATGCCGTCTCCAATCAAGCGTTCCATTACTCGACAGAAGTTAATGTTTCCATTCGAAAAGGTCATGAACTTGTTCGTCATGAACACAACCGCTGGAGCAGAAGAAACCGTCATCTGATTCCGCTATTATCGATAGAAAGTGGAAAATTCAGCTGGATTGTGCGCAGAAAGAAAATTCAGTCCACCCATCTTTCAGCAACAACAACAACAACAACAACGAACAATTCACTAAAAGACGAAAAAGTCATCGAAATATAAAACTTCATTTCTTATTTGAGACGTTACAACGTCAGCAATTCATTAAATGATTCATAGCTCCTTGAGGCAGACAAAATAAAACAAATTGTCCATCTTTCTCACTTCAGACGACGAAAAAGTTGAACAATGAAAAAAAAAAGCAGTTCTAAGGTTTAAGGTTGTAAAAAAAATGTTGAAAGCGGTTCTTCCTTCGGGCATCTTGTACGTCCTTTAACATCTTCTTCGCTGGGGTCATGTTCGAATGTCCTTTGACAACATCTGGATTTTTAAGTACCAGGTGTGTCTGACGATGGCCTAACAGTTTCAACTCTTGAAAGCGACATAATGGGATGATTAGGAAGAGCACTAAATTAATCTTCTCTTTCTCAAACAGGCTTATTTTCTTTTCACCAGGCTGAAAGTGAAAAGAATATCATTCTGAACATCTTTTCTTTTGAATATTTGTCTCTCTCTCTGACTACGGTTAGAGAATGCAAAAGGAATATCGAAATGATCTGATGATGGCTGTTGTCACATGAGAATGAAATTCAAAACTGAAAAAAAAAGTAGCTCAAATTGTAATTCGAGCTCAAATCTCGCAAATACGTTATTATTACTGCATTAGTGTAATTATTCATAATTTTACAACATTACTGTTTGCATAATTAATCCCAAAATTACCCCAAACTAAATAGTACCAACTATGTAGTACCCCAACCAAAAATTCCAAACCCAGGGAGCCCATCCCGAGCCACTGGGAGAAGAATTCAACAGCCTCCATTGCACCGAAAAAACTTCCCTCCTTAGCCGAATATTCGGCAAAAGTCAAAGTCCCGAAAGATCAATCAGATTTCCAGCCAAAAGGTGTCGCCTTCCCATCTTCAGATGCGAACAGTGCCTCAGTCAAACCCGCTGTTCGGAACAAAGTTATTTTTGTTTTTAGATTTTTTTGTTCAGATTTTATTTTATTCATTTTTTTTGGGGGGGGAGTATTTTTTTCCTTTTTAATTCTTGAACTTCATTTCGAACAGATCATTTTGCAAACATGTGTTGCCAGCTTGATTGCTACGCTCTATCGGATTGCAAGACAACGTTTGTCGAGGAGTGTCAAAACAATCCCGTAGTTTGTGGAATGGGAGATACGTACAGGTTGGATATTACAATTAATAATATGTCTTTTCCATAATATTGGTTTTGTAATTTGCCTCAAAATTCTGCTTGACAAGACATTTTATTGTTCCCTTTGGTCCATCATTAATTAAATTTAATCATCAAAAGACGTGCATTTTCTCTTCAAATTTGGAAAACGAATTTCTTAATCAACGATACCAACAGGTACACACTCGAGCCTATGTTTCCTTTCTTGGGGAGCAATTTTTCATGTCACGTAAGGAGGTCCAGTCTAGTGGATTCGGAATCATCAACTGATAACTGGGTCTACAAAATCCAATTCCACGCCAGAATCGCTGCCCTCAACCTGTCCAGTGCTCCGTACAAAGAGTTGATTTCCATTCCGAAGTCTAAGCAGAAAATGTCTTCATTCAAACTCCAGGTTCGTCAGCATTCAGCTCCACGTAAAGAGGTCGTAAATTCACAGCACTGCGAGCATATTTTTATTGGAGAAGTTCAATCGTTCCAGGAGCTCTTAAGCGCTTTAAGTGGACTAAATGCGTCTCTCAAGAGTCCGCTCGTCGACTACATGCGCGAGATTATGGGCGCACAAAATTTTATTCTTAGCGCTCATTCTCTCCGAGAAATACTAAGGAGGCCATAAGGAAAATTTGATTCGTTCGTGGCGAGAATTGAAAGTTTGGTGACGAGCGCTTGGATGGAGAATCGCCCATTAAGCCTCTTACTGAATTGCCAGCTAAATTTTGCAAGCATTGCGTTAGGAAGCTTCAGTAAAAACTAAGGAATGACGAAATACAGGAAGGCAGGAACGGATCTGAAACAGATGCGACTTGCACAACAATGTCATTTCGTGACAGCTCGTTTCGCGGTGCGTATAATTGCATAAAATATTTAACCTCCTCCGTAGGTGGCCTTCTTGGAGTTGGAGCACCGCACGGGAAACGATGCCGATCTGGACGAGGATGATTACATTCTGCTGGGACACGAGAACAGTGAGGGTGCATTCAGCTTCCAAGTTACAAACTTTGGGAAAGATATTCCTTCGAATTCTACCACTGATCGAGAAGGATTCGCGGGGGTGGAAGAAACCACACCGTCGTCGTACGTGGCTCTCATCCAGTTTGACGAACCTTTCGTTTACAGTTCATCCACTTGGAATTCGACCGATGCATGCCACAAGAATACATCAAGGTATTTGCGAGAGCATCTGTGGTTCAAAGTCGATACTCTCTTTAAGCACACTTCACAAGTACAACTGTGTGGGACTCTGCAAATCATTTACGTAGGAAAACTAGCATAAGATGTAAAACTAAAACATTCCTTCATTGTATTGCATTGTATTTGGATCGAATTTTTTATTACCAATTCAACGCACCTCCAGAATGTTACCCTGGATGAGAAACACGACGTTCCCAAAGTTGTCAGTCGACGTGAACCTGGAAACTTCCGAAGAAAGATTCGACTACTTCATTAGGCGGATAGGCTCTTCACTTCCAACGGTGACCTTCAACTTAAAAGGTAATGCCTTGTGACCTCACGTCGTAACGAGATTTTGACAGCTTACATCTCTCATTTACCAGATAATGAGTCGGTGCTCGCTCATTGGTTCAGAGAAAGCGACGCTTATTTGGCAAGCCATTTTGTCGAACTCTCGCCTGAAAAGGACATCAACAACAACAACAACAGGAGCAGCAGCAACAGGATCAAGATGGTCGTGTCAGGTGCACGGAATAAATGAACCAATTTCCAATTTGATGACCTTTTCAATGCAATTCAATCAACATTCTCAGGTGTCATGTCTTTGTGTCCAGCCTATCTGCGGTTCACTCTCGAGGGCTTTCAGAGTCACGACCTGCTCATTTCCTGTCCTCCATCTTTCAATCTCACCTTTCATCTGGAAGACAAACACCCTCACATATCTTCTTACGTCCTCGCGTTTTCGACCAATTTCCGAAACACCTCGACTACCATATCCGTCGTGAAAGTCAAGCAAGTTTGTTGAAAGCAAATTTTCTTCTCCGTAGGAAAATAAATATTTCTGATTTATTCAAATTATGCCGAACTTCTTCTTCCAGGTAGAAATTTTTAGAGGAGAAATTCCCGACCTCGACTCATCGATCGAAGGCGATGTTAACGCTATTCGGAGGAGCACTTTCTTTACTGCTTTCTGGCTTTTCGCTGGCACTCTCGCGCTAAAGATGCTAATGCTGGCGATATTTTCATTCAAGCCCGCGGACTCCCCGCACAAGTGGATTGCTTCCTGTTGCGCTGAAAGCCAATTTAATCGGAATAAGGGCATAGCTGCTTTTTGCGAAAGACAAAAAAAAAGGTCGAGCCATTTTAAAACGTCGACTGAAAAGATTAACAGACATCAATCTACTTTTCTACTGGAATATTCGGCATTACGACCAGACATTGGAGGTAATTGGCATCGACCCTGTAACCATCAATTGCAATCAGTTGGCAGAGATCGGGGCGAACGAATTTCGACTCAGCGGAATCAAAAGAGCGTCAAACTTGTTCTCGTTTTTCATTTTCTCTTTTGGACGGTTTACAGTTTCTTGTTCACTTTGACGGTCTTCTTCAGCTTCTTCGTCGGTCTGCTAAACAGCGACGCTAGCTTCACCAACGCCACGAGACTAACCACCGCCATACAAAATTGGACTCAGTCTGTGGCCTTGAGTCTGGAGAACAACATGGAAGCATTGACATCGACACGCTTTTCCAAAGTGACAAGCATGACAGAGGCCTGCGAGAACCATATTTCTGACACTTACGATGATCTCGTTCCGATTCTAAAGATTCGCGAACGACACTTGAAAAGCAAAGATTGGGACGCGCTTCAATTTCCCTACAAAAGAGTTTTTGACGATTTTATTGCAAATTATTCAAAAACGGTCTCTCATTTTGTACATCCCGCGTTTATCGAGCCGGTTCTAAACTTAACTCTAAGTCCGTCGAGTAAGTATCAAAAGTACTTGAAAAAAGTTTTCCTCAATGACTGGCTGGCTTTTCCAAATCTGCTCTTCAACAAAATGAAAGAAAGTTCATCAGAAGGAGATTTGTTGACTTGGTGCAAGAAATGGATTCAGCCAGGTACTGCGTGCTCATCGCTTGAAACCAATTCGTATTTGGGAGAATTTTTAGAAGTCGAGGAGGTACGAGCAGTACAACAATGGATGGTTTTGTTTTCCGCCAAGTAAGTCGGCGTTTTTGCAAATGCTTAATCCCCTTCTGATGATTTTTCCAAATTTCCAATCAGATTTAGTCGGAGATTTGGGGAAGCCATCCGTGCGAATTTCTCTGTTGGTCATCCGCAAAATGATGCTCTTGTGATGTCATCTTTGGTTGAGATTGCCGCGAAATTAGATTCGAGGCATTTTTTCCAGAGCTCAATGACGAATACTCCCAAGGAAGGAAATCTGTTCCATCTCTTTCTCAACTCGAACCAGGAAACGCTTCCGTCGGTCCAGCCGACTATACCGAGTCTAGACGGCGATTTCCGCGGAGTACGCCTGGTGTTTTTGTTACTGGATGTCGTTCTGTTGTTCTACAGAATTTCCCAGGCTCTGCTCAGCAGTTACGTTTTAGTTACGTGTCTGGTGTCTGAGAAGATGCTCCAACGTTGCTTCGCAGACGCCTCTGTTGATACGTCGACTGAAGCTTCGAAGGTTTACGACGACGATGAGACGAACTCCGATCGAAGGCAGGCGTCTCTTGGCGATTGTTTCATTTCGAAATTCAACTCCAACGTCCGACTGAAAGACTTTTCCGACCACATCTACGACAGGAAAAGCCACAGGAGGAAGATGAAACACTCTTTTCAGCAACTAGCTTCTTCTCCGAAACCCGTTTTATCTTCTCGCATTGCGTGCAGGATGCTAACATGTGCCTCGATACATCTCATTCTCTTTTGTTCGCTCTTCACAGTCTGCTACGTCTGGAAGCCTCCGCATCCTGCCATGCAGTCTGCACTTCTCGAAATAGCTGCCATCGTCAATGAAACTTACTCGGATCATAGCGAAGAGGAAATTGACTTCTTTCAAAGCATGCTGTCCTTCAAAGGTGCTGGCCAACTCCTGGAAATTCAGAATTCTAAAGCCTATCTGGAACATCTTCTGTTCGGTAAATTTATTCATATTTTTTTAATAAATATATAATATATATTATAAATAGATATTATTCTGTGCTTTGGGAATTTGCTGTCTGGAAAATACATTTCCGCCTTTTAGGTGCAAGTGAATTTGTTAAATCTAACGCAACCGTCGAAGCGAACATTCCATGCAGTTATTTATCTGCCGACGTTTATTTCAGAATTACCATCCGTGAGTAATTCTTCTTCAAATAAATTTCGCCTCGAACTCGTTGCTAGTTTAGATCTTCGGTTGCAGACGATTCCCTGAAAGCAGACGACATTTTGAAGGACATCGTCTCGATTCTACGCCCCGTGGTGACAAAATGCTTCCTTCTTGTCTACCGACTGATCGTCTTGTTTGCTGTGGCCATCAGCCTCATGCTCCTACTGAATACTGCCATGTTTTTGCTCATATCGTCCAGCAAAAGAAAGATTCAAAGCCTCAAGACGAGAGACCCTCAGCAGGCAACCAGCGCTCACAAAGACGCTTTCGAGTCTAAAAAGAAAGTAAAAATGAACCAAGAAATGGTAAAACAGTCGCAATATTTACTGCCGTCCCACGAACTGTCGTCTGTCCGCAAGAGCGAGAAATCTTCGACGAACCTCGATGAGAGGCTAAGTTGCTCGACTGAACACGACGCTGTCAGATTTCTTTGGAATGAGTTCAAAATATCAGAAACCCACGTGTAGGCTGCGAAGTTAAATGCTTCTTTACTAGGAATTGTAATGTAAATGGTATTTTTAAAAGGCAAAAAAAAAGATTTTGTCCAATAAAGTTGAACTTATATTTTTATTCATTCAATTTCTAACGGCGCGTTCTTTTTTTTCCATGTTTTTATTTTATTTATTTTTTAGATAAACGTCTTTTTATCGATTTCGTGAATATAATTCGACAAATGAGTTACGCCTTTTTACACAGGAAATTATTTACAAATTGAATTCGTGAAACGGGAAAGTCATTTTAATTTACTTAGCGACACAAAAGGTTGATGGTCGGGCTGTGAAAGTAAATTTTTACAAATTCAGTTCAAATTATTTTATTTTTCAGTTAATGCTCAGAACATGATGTCAATTAATTTTTTGTATTCCGAAAACCGAGACATTCTCCTTGTTTTTATTTTGTTTTTTAATTAAATAAGTTTTAACTAATTAAAGCTTTAATTAAAAACTTATCGGTCTAAGGAATGGTCAAGTCAAATTTGGCAGAAAATTATGATGACATCGACATGTTGAAGCCAATTACGTTGTAATTAAAGTCTTTCAAAAAAAAACTACATATTCTTTTCAAAGAGAATTAAAGAACAATTTGGCGACTTTTTACCTGGGAAATCGAGAATTTTTTTTTTTTAAATCAGCAGAATGAGAGGAACATTATACACATTAATAATTAACAAGGTTAATTAGTAATTAACAAAATTATTTAATAGTTAATTAGATTATTCATGTTAACACAAAAGCTATTTTTGCTTTTTATTATAAATTACTAAAAAGTATAAATCACTGAAACGTATTGCAAGAGAGTTGGGATTAGGTTAATGAATATCTTAATTAATATCGGCCTGATTATTTTTGGACGCGCAGACTTTTTGGACGCCCAAATAAATCCATTCGTGTTACTCGATTCTTCCGAGTTAATAAATTATATAATTATTAATTATTATTATTAATTAATGATTATGTGGAGTTTAAAAAATTATTAATTACCACAAGGGTTGAAAAATTATTCATTACCACGTCCTGTTTACATACTGTGGGCTGCTAGAAATAAAAATGTATAGAAAAGTTTTAAAAATGCGAAACAATCTCAATGATTAAGAAAGAAATACTTTCAAATGATTGAACTTTCATCGAACTACTTAAAAAGAGGGCAAATCCGTTACATTGAATTATCGTCAACAGACTTTAACGAAAGAATTGAATTGAACTGAATAATTGCACGAAGTAATTCGGATTAAACTGAATAAATAAATTAAATGATTGAATTGATCCCAATAATTTCGTTGCTTGAGAAACATTTTATGTTTAAACGATTTAATGTCATACATTTAATGTATGATCAATAAAGTTTAAAAATCTTCGCCAATAAAAACATTAATTGAAAAAAAGCTTTCATTCGATAAAGAAGTACTTGTCACTTGTGGGCTGACGTAAATATTGCAAAATCAATATCATTTCTAATAACGAATAAATAAATAAATAAATAAATATAAATATACGCCATTTATTTTATGTATTTTTTTTAATCAAACTGAAATCAAAGAACAATGCTCCAAATTAAATACATTTATTAAGTTAATATTTAAAGTTTAACTGAATGTATCTAGTTAAGCGTTATTTAATTATTATAGAATTGTGAGTCAAATGAAGAACATTTCATGTCTCAGTAATATATTGAATTCTATCTAACCTAAAAATCGTGTTGAAGCTTTTTATGGTATTTTTAACTATATCAAATGCGCTCTTTTTATTAAATAATAATATAATATAATTAATAACATTATAATTAATTACATATTATGAAATAATAATAATAATAACAATAATAATAATAATGTTAGTAATAATAGTAATACAATTTCCACTTCAATCCCTAAGTGCTCCTGAGGGACAATCCTCACTCCATCCAATCACGTGTCCTTCATTCTGCTGCTTCAGCCAATCATAGAGAGGGCGGTAATGCTTAAGCAAGGAGCTGGCAGACATTTTGTCAGATCCTGTTAAGTCTCTGAGTACTACAGGCCATGGCTTAGAACTACCTGATCTTAGGAGCTGTCTGTTAGATTTAATAATTATTTAATAAAAATATTTATTCTTTATTTGTTAATGAAATTTAACTTATTTCTAGTAGTTTATTATTGTTATTTAATGTTTACTGTTGAATGTAGATCTTAGGAGTATTTGATTGTTAGATTTAATAATTAACAGTTATATTTAAAATTAACGGTTAAATTTAATAATTAACAGCTGTTATTTATTTATTTATTGAAAAATTATAAAATTGGTTTTGAAATTTCTATAAAAAAAAATAAGTGTTATTTCTTTCGGAAATATACACAGATTAAAAAAAATATTCAGGCTCTTACGACAACTTATTTCCCGCCTCGATTGAATTGGTGACGTCACATCTGTGGAGGGGACGAGTGACATTGGCTTCTTTGCAGAGAGCTTCGTGGATTTGGAATTGGAGGATGTGAGCCACAAAATACCTGGAGTTGTCGTCAGAGAATTAGTAAATTAAATTACTATGTGGTTGTTAATATTATGAAATATTGTTATTATTATTATTATTAAAAAACAATTCGTTACTATTAAAAGCCTGAATATAAAAAGGTATCTCCGAGATATCATGTATATCGTCAGCAATTTAAAATTATTAAGTGTAAAACAAGCCTTATGATACATCATTCAACATTTCTTTAAACTCTCACTTGGATTATAAAGTTGTTAATAAATTAATAATAATAATAATAATAATAATAATAATAATTAAAAAAATACCGAACAACGTCTAAGTATTGTTAACATGAATTTAATTCATTTAGATATTTAAAATATTTAAAGACAAAACATCAATAACAATCAGAATTTGTTAATAAATCTTTAAAGAACCTCCTCCAACCTCAAATAAGGAACTCCACTCGGCACGTGGTACTTGGATCCAGCATCAAAATCGTCTTTCGTTCTTTCCACTGGCGGTGACAAACCTTGGTACTTGCATCTGAAAAGATTATCCAATTTGGAACAAATGCAATAAAGTTTAATTCAGTTATAGTAATTATTCTACTATTATCATCCATTTCAATTATCCATAATTAATTTAATTCTGTTTAAGTAATTGTTCTATTACTATCATCCATTTCAGTTATCCTTAATTAGAATAATTACTTAATTCTAAGTTCAAGTTTTAAACATGTTTAATTGATGAATGAATGTGGTTTGCTGGCGCCCTTCTTCATTTCCATTTTAAATGTTTGTAGACGTTGATAAAAAAAAACTTTCAATAAATTTTTAAAAAATTTTAAATTATAAGTTTGTCATAAAAAAAATTTATTTAATTGAATATTTATTTAGTTATTTACTTTGTTTAGATAGTTTTGAATTACAAAATAATAATAATTTCAAAACACTTTTTCCGTGAATCATTCCATCGATGTGAAAGCATCCAATGCAAACCTGGTTTTCCACCACATGTGGTTGTAGTTGTTCCTCGTTGCTTTTCCCGAAAACACGTCCCATCTCCATTGATCCATCAAATATCCAAATGGAATGAAAGCGATCTTTAGCAGAGCCTGTTGCATCAAGAAATTCAGATCTCCACCTGGTGACAAAATATTCTTGTTTTGTTTAAAAATGTTGTTTTGTTTTTATTTATAAAACAAAAACTGTATTTAAAAGATAAGCAATGTCAATGTAACGATATAGAAATTATAAATTAATAATTGCGGTTGAATTAAAGCTACGATATTTCAATATTCGTGCTCCTTAAAAAAATGGAATCTATTAAATAAACTCCAAGTAATTTATTAAATAAATTCAAACCTCCGATTTAAAACAATTTATTTATACATTTCCTGTCAATGTCATCATGAATAATATCAGGTTTATGTCAACGTTTCGCACTTCTAACACCGCCACCATTACTTATTGCATCGCGTTTGTTCAAATTAATTTCATGTCTATTTTAAAAATATATTAAAAATAGTTTGTTTTTGTTTTTAATTAGTTAATTTTAAAACATTACTGGCGTCATCGACAAAGTACGGCAACAATCCCAAGGATTGAAGATGTTCAGGAGTTGTAACAGATAGCGAAGCAACATCACCGATGGCTTCATGAAAACCTGTTTAATTTATTATATTCGGAAATGTATTTTATTAGTTTTATGTACAAATAATAATATTTTTATTATTTAAAAATTAGGACATTTATTTTAATATTTATGCTTATAAATTATATGTTATTAAAATATGTATTATTTTTATATATTAAAAAATATATTGTCATGTATTTTGTGTATAGGTATGCATATATATAAAATTGTGTAATGCTATTACTTACTTATTACTTATTATTATTACTTATTTATATAAGTAATTATTAATAATTAACTTACTTATTTATATAAGTAACATAGAGTTAAAAAATACTTTTTAAACACCTGGATTGGCTCCTTCCCTGAAAGCAAATGGTTGATCCTTGTAATGGAGGTAATACTGAATGTGACCCATTTCATGATGGGTGGTCAAAAGCCATTTCATATTAATTTCCGTGCATTGTTTTATCCTGTCATCGGGTTAAATTTCTGTTACACTTAATAGTTTGGTTGCGTTATTATTATATTATTAATTAATGGCAATGATGACGGCTATTATTAAGATAATAACAATCATTGTGACCATTATGATTAGACAATTAATTAA
>JAJTWR010000398.1:1982500-2015000 GCA_021613335.1 Whitmania pigra | reverse complement strand
GAACCGAAAACGACTTGAGGGTCTTCCGTCCAAATTTAGGGACCCCAGGGGAAATTAAAGATGTGACAAGCCCGCGCTACTTATTCTTAGAATTTAAAAAGAGTTCGATTTACTGTTAAAGAATATCAAGATTTACTTGGAATCTCATGATTAGGTTTAAGTTCTACTGGCTACTGGATGTCACAAACAATATTTTGAAAGTCAGACATTTTATTCTGAATTCTTAAAATGTTTAATTCAATTCTAGAAATAAAATGTTCGCTTTACTTTAAGAAAAACAACATATCGAGTTTCAAGACGTATTTAGGTTTTTATGAGCTTTGTCATCGAAATCAATTAAGCTGAATTGAAATGAAGACCACTCAAAAACATCACGTCTTCCTAAAAAGAAACCTTACGAATTATAACCAATACTTGATAAAAAAAAAACGTATTAGTATCAAAAACAAAAGTTTTTTTATGGACGCCTTCTTGTATAAAGTCTTGCGGCTCTGTTGCACGTCGTTAAAACAAGATCGCTTACGTGCAACACTAAGCTACGTTACGAGACTAGCGACAAATAACATTTTATTTCATATTTTTCCAACCATGGACATTATAAACAATGCTATAGGAGAATATCAGCAAATGGTTGGTAGATTTTACATTCTAACGGTGTTTTATGTTGTGAATGTTGGCATTTTTCAATGAATGAGCATCCATTTTTTGTAATTTCACTGGAATGGTAGAAACATAATCTACCGCATAAAAATCCTTCGAATGTGTGTTATAACTTTAAAAAATGTTTCCAGTATTATTAATTCGCATTTAGAGATTGTTATGGATGTAATCAAAGGAGTTCTGCATCTTTAAGTTACTGAAAATGTTAGTAATTACATTTGAGAACAGTAGAAGAGCCATTTAGATTGGTTTTAGTTTGTGCATTTTTTAATTAGAATGTTTATGCTTAATTAACTATCTCCACTTAATTTGGTGACCAGAGGTTTCAATTTGAGGCTTAAAGGAAAATGTGATGAGATGTTAATGTGTTTGTCATTAATTTGAAAATGTGATGAGATGTTAAACTGTTTGTCATTAATTTGAAAATGTGATGAGATGTTAATGTGTTTGTCATTAATTTGAGGCAGATCATAAAATACGTCAACAAAGATTTTGTTGTGAGAGCTTCAAATTTGCAGAATTCCTTTTTTTCCAGAAAATATTTTCTGGAACGCGAATGAATAAATAATTGTTATGAAAATAAGGCAAAAGTAAATAAAGAAAATCTGTGAGATTGGTAATAGTACACAGTGGAATTCATTGTGACTTTTTTTATTTTTAGATTGGAATTCATGACAAACAGCCATGGGAAAGATCAGTCGAAAGAGCCGTAAATCAGGTTCGTCAAAGATGTTAAAAGATTATTTCAGATCGTTAAATTAAACCATTGGTGAATGTTTGCCAAAGTCAAATACCAGAAGTCATGAAACATCACATCTTTTTGTTTACATCTAGAGATGGACAGGCTACGTATGTTTTGTCTGTTGAATAAAATAAACAGTTTGCTTTATCTTAACATAATGAGTGAAATTTGTAAAACGTTTTGAAATGGAATGCATCTCTAAAAATGCATTGAATGGTTCTCTGAGTTGTCTGTTCCCTGTGTGGATCCTCTGAAAGTGACAACATTACTAATGTTTGTTGAACCAAACTTGTTGCTTGACTTGATTGGAATGAAAACGTAATGATCGGTGAAAACGTCTCGACCTTGAATGTCTTTTTGTGAGGACTGGAAACGAATGGTAGAATCCTAACATTATTCTGTATCATCGGTGTGGCTCTGACAAAAGTTTATTTTTATTTGTCTGACCTTAGTGTCTGTCGTCGTGTTGTTTTCGACTCGCTCGCTTTTATACGTAAAACTTTATTCACGTCATCAATTTCACGACGGTATTGGCCTGTGAAACACGTAAATCGTGTAGAAGACGTTTTCGTCGTGATTTATGTCGCGGCGATTTTTCTTTTAACATTCGCCCAGCACGGTTGGTTCCCCTTTCGAACGACAGACACGTGACTACTTTTTGGACTTTTGATTGCAATTCGAGCAAACCCATCATCCTCCTCCTGGGTTTATTAATAGAATGCCGATAAAGCCCGCGATGTGATGTGATCGAAAGCCAAAATGATTGCAAAAGTAATTACCACTAATTGCTCGCCAATCTGTGCTTTGCATCGGTTGACATTGCAACTGCATCTTGAGATTTCAATGTCATCGTCAACGTTTTGTGTCATCACCGTTGTTGTTTTATTCAGAGCCTGCACAATTTGACAAGGAAAAGAGCCAAAGTTAACAAAGACCTCATTGATGTTGATCTTGTGAGAGGTGAGCTTTTTGATTTTATAAATTTAAATTTTAATAAATTATATATATTTTATATAATTATTAGGTGAGCTTTTTGATTTTATAAATTTAAATTTTAATAAATTATATATATTTTATATAATTATTAGGTGAGTTTTTTAATTTTATGAAACTATAAAGATATTAATTAATATCGTTTCTGCAAAATGTTTGAAGGATCACCTTTTGTTTAAATCAGTTGAAGCAGTACGACCATTAATACAGTGCAATTCAGTTGATACAATGCAATGCAACACGTTTACAAACAAATAAACGTCATATCACCTAATCATTTATGATGTTCAATCAATAACAGAAGTTTTGAATATTTTTTAAATTTGTTGAAATAAGACAATAAAACCCCTTATATAACATTATATATATAACATATATATACATTATAAAAAAACAAATTAAAAGCTTATAATTGGGCACACCACGCAAATAAGAATGAGAAGCCAGGAAATTATAAAATAAAGTTGGCACTAGTCTGGGTTCTTTTCTTAGAATTAAAAACTTATAAAAACTTATTATTGAAAACTTAAACTTTTTGTGGCTTCAACTGCATTTGTGGAAAGAAACTTCTCTTTTAGCAATTGTTTTCTTGTTATCAGGGAAAACATTTTTGCTATTTTAAAATACAATCTCTGTAGAAGCCCGGAAGACATTGAGTGGATAATTAAGGTAATTATTAACTGCCATTACGGTTCAGAAGAATGTCCTAATTAACGATCAGGTAATGATCAGGAATCCTCTGCGTCATCATTCAATGTGACACTTAATTATTAAGTAAGCCAAATATTCCCACTTTTTATGAAATCAGCAATTTAAAATCTACTTGAATTTATAACCATGGCACGGCTCGCTTTATTTCGGGACGAGGACCATCAATTTGTTTGCAAGTTATTCAGAGCTTTTCTTTTTCGGATATTAGATCTTATTTTTGTTATTTTTGAGCACAAAGTGATATGATAGCTAATAAAAAAAGAGAAAGTATTTATTGTGAATACGTGAAATATAAACATGAAACTTAAGTAATAATAAAGATGGTGATGGTGATAATGATGATGGTGACGAGTGGTTTGATAATAATATTATTAATATTTGTCAATAACATCAAACACCTTCGTTTAATGTCATACATTCAACTTAACAATTGTTAATAAAGTGAATACTGAAAAAAATAAGTACTTTTAAAATGAATAAAAATTAAAATGAAAAAAACAATTTGAAATTTAAATTTCTCTCATCACAAGACACTTCACCAAGTCTCCATTATCGACCCGCCCAGAGTTTAAGTGTCCTCAAAGGGAATATTATTTGATCAGGAGACTTAAACTGTGGTGACAGGTGGTCTTGTTATTGTTATTGTACTTTCAAGGAGTTAATTCTGCTTGCTTACCAGCTTTATGAGCCAGGATTTGAGGACCTAAAACCATTTTTTTTAGACTTTCGTAAATATGTAATCAGAATATGTTTTATTCATTAATTGTTAGTTGATAGTTAACTTTGTTACTTCACGGTTAATTCTGTGTTCAAATTGCAAATTACAAATTTTTTTTCTTACCACAGGATCAACGTTTTCCAAAATCAAACCTCGTCACAGCTGGTTGACAGTATCGTGGAAGGCATTGTTGCGGGTGCTGTTTCTGCCTTTCTATTGTAAATGGTAATTACACGACGATGCATTGCATCAATGTATTGAATGCATGCTCTGAACTTTACAATGCACTGTTTCACTGCAGTACCAATGCATCGAATGCAATTACATTCGTGACCTTGAAAAATTCAGGTGGATGAATTGCTGTGGAAGGACCGGATACACCCTCCTCTTTCTTCTCTTCGCCTCGCAGGTGTTTTCCATCTACATCTACCTGACCGATGATCTCACACCTGGTGACGAGGTTGTTATTTATTTTATTTATCTTATTATTCATTACTATTAGTTATTTATTACTATTAGTTATTTATTAGTATTAGTTATTTATTACTTTTAGTTTTTATTTCTATTAGTTATTTATTAGTTTCACTCTGCAAAGAATTTAGAATTGTAGCATTAAGAGTTGAAGCATCTTTTTAGACGCTTACAAATGATTATTTCACTGGATTAGCAGATGATAATTCGTAGAAAAACATAAAGATTGATGTTGTTGATTGCTTTTCTCCTTCTTCAAGCCATCGGCCAATCCCAATCGACTTTCACGACTTTTTCACTGTGACTTTCTCTTTCACTTCAGCTTCTGAAAGTCTGTTGTTTTCTATGCAGTTTTTGTGTAAGTGTGTGCATGTGTGTGCGTGTGTGCACGTGTGTGTTCATGTGTGTGTGCAATTCTAAGATGTACTTCTTGGATGATTTACAACGCCAGAGCTTGGAATTTTTTCGAATGATTTCTGAGGTTGGATTCTCTAGTTTCAAGGAAAAGTTATTAGCGAACATCTTCATTATTTGCAAGCACGTTACACGATCTATTACAACATTGTAACATTTAGTCATTTAAATTAACATTTAATTGTTTAAATTAACATTTAGTCATTTAAATTAACATTTAATTGATAATTATCATAGCTCTTTAAGCCGTGTTATAGTAGTTGTAGAGTTCTGTATCTCGTTTCAGTATAGATGTAAGACACGTGTCGTTGTTGTAGTTGTTACCTACAAGTCTCTAGAGGTGATTGCAGTGCAGTTGCATAAATAAATTTTGAAGAACATTAGTGGAGAATATGGTTTTGTTTTTGCAACCTTTTCGAGGCGTTAAAAGAAATTTTTAAATTTTTATAAGATGGCTTTGTAAGAGAATTCTTAAAACCAATTCCAAATGTTTACGAGATGGTTTTGTACGAAAAATTCTTATAATTACTTTCAGGCTTTGTCTCTCTCGCACCTACTGACCCCGAGCATAATGCTGCTCATCCTGGCCATCGTGCACACCCAAATCATGTCCTCAACATTCGATCAACAATCTCCCCATTCTTCGTCGTCCTCCTCATCTTGTCAATCAAACCAGTTTCCCAAGGAAAAACATCGGTTTGTGGCGATGTCTTGCTTCGTAAGGATTCAACGACCAGATTGAAAAGAAAATTGTTGGAATCTTTATGTTGCACGCTGCTGCTGATGATGATGATGATGATGATGATGATGATGATGGTGATGATGATGATAATGATAGTGGTGATTAAAATGACCAGCAATTTTTAATGTTTTCACAGAGTAGCAAACGGTCGCACAGACTTTTCTGAAAATCCTCTCGCAAGCCATGACATCCAGCACGACTTTTACGCCGGCAACAACCGACCTTCGGAAAGCCAGACCTGCAAATGCTGCAACGACCCGCACGAGTCGGACGACGATGAAGGTTCGAGAGAAAAGCTTCTGTCTGCCTCGGACGGAATTCGCAACTCGCGGTCGTCTTTTCGCAGCGGAACGACGGAAGAGAAAAGGGGTGCGAGGAAGATCGATCGTGGCGATCACAGCAGAACTGAAGAGTCGGACGAAGTGCAAGAGATCTCCAGCTCCGGTAAAGTCGGACGCAAAACTTCCAGAGGCAGAAAGTCTCCGTCGCCGAGCATCTGCATCTCAAAAGAATGCCTCTGTCAGAACAGAAACGCGGACTCGAAACACATTCATTCCAAGGTTGACGTCGACGAGGAAGAAGATCTGTCATCGCTTTTACTTCAGTCGCCAAATTCAGACATGAGGGGATCTAGCGGGCAGAGGCTGAACAAGAACGACGGCCACGACACAAACTCGACGACGTCATCCTTGAATTCAGAAGAAGATGACGACGACGACGAGGAAGATGACGACGTGGCAATGGAAGACATCGTTGTTGTTCACGACGGCATTGGAGACGTCAGAGAGCAGACTCCGATCATCAAGGACTCGCGGGAGGCGGTCTCTTCTGGAAACTGTAAAAAGTGCTCTGCCGGCAACAAAAATTCGGCCGAGGAAGCCAGCTCGGTTCAGAATCTGCAGAACAACAACTCGGATCCGTCGGACGGTTGCACCGTTCGGAAACGACGCATCTTCTCGCAAAACCTCGGCCCCTTGAAATCCGGTCAGTCGCTCGGGGATTCCTCCGGTAACCGCAGGTTTTCGGGCAAGAAGTCATCAAAAACCGCTTCGGCGTTGGAAGAGTCTGCGGAAAGTAACAAGGAAATGTCTACGGAAGGACGTTGTGGAAGAATCGAGGAATCGAGTGGGAGATGTGCCTGCGGAAATACACCTTCGAATGTACAACTTTTTCCCTTGTTAATTGTTGTTAATACTTAATTAATTAACAAATACAAAATCTTAAATCTGATGAATTTTAACTTTCAATCCTCACTTTGAAACACTCGAATCTCTAACATCGCCAGCATGACGGAAGCGTCAACGACGACGAATCGATCTACCTCGAAGCTCAGGACTCGTTGAACTCACCTCGTCAGAGTTCGGAGTTCGAAAGAACTCACCAACAACAACAACAACAACAACAACAACAGCAGCAGCAGCAGCAACAACAACAACACGATGACAACGAAATGTCGATGTGCAGGCAAACGACGTTGGAGGTCAGCGAGTTGGTCAAGACCTACAGCAGAAAGAGCCTCTCTACTACTGGAAACAAAGGTAGGACGGAAAAAAGTATTTTGCTATTGATTTATTTTTATTTTATTGCTTGCTTTTATTTATTTTACTTAATAATATATTTATTTGATTTAGGTTACTTGTTTGTTTTTAATTATTTATTTTAGTTATTTATTTATTTATTTACAAACCAACCATATACAAAAATTTTATTGTTTGTATAATTACATTAATACTCATGGCATCAATTTAGGCTGTTGCTCATTCAAGTGAGACAAGTCAATTATCAAAGATCAAATATCTTGCCATCTTACGACTCACAATAAATTTAAATCAACGGTAAATTCCACGAAATATTAAAAGAAAAAAAAAAAACAACTTAAATTAAGCCACCCCTGTTTGTATTGATCGCATTCGATGCACGTTAAACATCGCGCGTAGGAGAAGGAAATATGTCTGTCTCTGTAGCATTCTTTTTCCTACCATCCATTTCATCCTCGCCATTGAATTGGTTTTGTGGCGTGTGACTTGAATGAAGATTAACGATGTCACATGGTTGGGTAGCATGTGGTAGGTGGTTGTGGTTAATGACGAGCGACGAGAAAGCATTTGGTGCCATCAGTGCCTCTGATTGGATTGAATCGCAAACTTTTGAGCAAATGATCATTGATTAAAGTTGATTTACTGTTTCATTATTTATTATCTATTGTTTATTATTTAATATTTAATAGTCGATGTTAAGAATTAGGTTTCATTCGAAATTTAAATTCTCAATGTGGTCGATCGATCGATCGGTCGTGTCGTTATGTTAAATCTCTTCGACAAGTAGAGGCTGATTTCATCGTCATCATCATTGCATCTTATATCTTTCACATGAATTGATGCTAATTAATTAATTATTACTGTTCCGAATGACGATGAAGTGGAAATTACATTTGACATTACATGTTATTTTGACCTTTAAAAAGCTTCTGAATTCTTGAAAGCATTAATTTTTTAATTAATTTTTTAATTCAATCAATAAAAAGACCTTCAATTGATGGCTTTATCGTCCGATTTAAATATTCGTGAGATGTAGATATCAAGACATGCTAGAAGTTATTAAAGAAGAAAAACAGAATCATTACATGAGCTGATGACTAAATGATAAAAATGGTTAACTGATGAATGTGATTAAATGGTAATTATTATTAAACCCACCTTTTATTAAGTGATTAAAATATGATTAAAATATTATTAAATATTATTATAATTAAATGATAAATATGGTTGAATGATAAATGTGACTAAATGATAAATATTATTAAACGATCAAGTGATAAATAAGATTAAACTTAATCAACTTAAAACCTAATCTCCAATCAGCTGCATAATCTGAGAAGGAGGGGATCTCCAGAAAGCTGTTAATAATATTAATATTATTAATAATAATGATAATAATATTCATAGTTGCTAATTAATAATAATATTCCTAGTTAATAATAATAATAATAATAATAACAATAATCATAGTTGCTATTTAATAATCAACTTAAAACCTAATCTCCAGTCAGCTGCATAATCTGGGAAGGAGGTGAGCTCCAGAAAGTCGACCTGACGGTCCTCGACATCGGCTGGAACATCATCAAGAAGGTGGAAAAGTCCTGCCTGTCCTACGACTACCTCCTCCTCGGGATGACCTTTTCAGTCCTCCTGGCACTGACCCCGATCATCTTCAGGGTCTACCATAACTGGTCTCATCTCGAGGGAATCAAAATCTTCGACAACAAGACTGACTTGAGCCGGGCCATGAGCGTTGCCATCGGTCACAATTGGAGGTCAATCATTGAGTTGTAAATTAATTAGGCATTAGTTTATTAGTTAATTAATTAATTAATTTATTTATTTCCTCTAAAGTGTTGTTTAATAACTCTTACAAATAAAATTACAAATGAATTAACATTATAATATTTACATTAGACTCTGATTATGTATTTTTATTTTCAAACAGTCATATTTTACATTACACATTAATTTGTAAACCATTCAATAACCTCTACAATAACAGACAGGTGACCGTGATTTGCAACGGCATCATCCAAAGACTCTTCCTGTCCTGCCTGCTGTTCTTCATGCTGGCAGTTTCCGAGAGAACATTCTACCAGAGGTTGCTTTACGCCAAGAACTTCTGTTACCTCACCTCGCTCAGGAGAGCTCGGAAGTACCAACTGCCCCATTTCAGACTCAACAAGGTCAGGAACATCAAAACCTGGCTTTCCATCAGATCCTTTCTCAAGGTCAGTAGCCGAAGCTGGTTTCGAGTTCCGCAAATTATTTCTTGGAGTTTATTATTCTGACTGCATAATAACATAAATACATCCAAAAAAAAAATTACATAACAATTAACACATCAACCAAATTAAAGACAAACTTTCTAATTTTCAAACGCTGCTGCAGTGTCAGAGGGCGTTTCAGAATGTCGTGTGAATTTAAAATGAAAACGAAAACGAAAAACATTTTCAGAGGAGAGGTCCGCAGAGGTCGGTCGAAATCATCGTTTCCACGACTTTCCTCGCCGCCGTCGTCATCGTCTCGATCATCTGCATCGAGGTTTCGAAGATTAAATCTATTTGTGAGATTAAAGAAAAGTATTTATTATTATTCCATTTATTATCCTTATTATTATCGAATAACAAGATAGGTACATGTGCATGTATACGTATTCGCATGATCACTTGACGACAAAAGCAACAGCCGATTATTAACAGCTTCTGCAAGACTACGGCAGTTTCCTGGACGAGTTGGGCAACTGGGAGCTCGTGATGTGGGGTCTGTCCATCGGCGTCTTCCTGCTCAGGTTCATCACCCTCGGAACGAACATCAACAAAAAGTACCGCAACTTTTCCGTCCTCATCACGGAGCAGGTATCGTTGGGTTTTATGACCTTTTCAAGGGGCTAATTAGTGCTCAGTCATGACGTCTGTAATTAAGTACTTATTATATTACTATAATTATGTTTAATATAACTATAATTGTATTTAACAACTTTGACTTTGTGATGTATTGTGGTGTTATTTTAAAATTACACAAATACAAATATTTGTATTATTCAGTTAAGTCTCTACTTTCATCAGTTCTTGCAGTTGAACTTTATTTTCTTGAGCTTCTTTTTGTTCTTGTTTAACTACGAAATATTATTATTATTATTATTATTATTATTATTATTATCATCATCATCATCATCATTAACGTTATTATTAGCTACCAAACCTTGACATTCATGCCAAGGAGACAGACACTCACTCGAGGACTTTACAAATGCCTTCGGACTCGAGTTATTTTTAAAACCATCATTCATTTAATTTATTATTCATTTATTATTAATTTATTATTCATTCAATGACCAAACAATATTTGTTTAACACTCCAAATAGTGATAATTAATTTACAAAACATCGCATGCTCGCGTCTTCGCTGTTCCACGGAGTCCCGAAGAGGTGGATCTTCAGGTGATGCTTGAAAAACTCCAGAACCTAATTATTATTATTATTATTATTATTATTATTATTGTTATTATTATTATTATTATTATTATTATTACTAACTATTAATATTAACATAACTAATAGAGATTGATTCATGCTGTCGTAATGTTTGCGATGCTTGCTCGATCTCCTTGCCACCATTGTCACAAGGTTCCACCCACTGCTTTACTGTGGTTTTCTACTGAATAATGTCATTGTTTACCTAAAATATCAACAGTACAACAATAACAATGTTAATAATAATAATAACGATGATGATGATGATTCACTCATTCGCACTAAAACGGTTGGGACTCAAATTATTCATTACATTATTCATTACTCATTCACACTCAAATGATTAAGACTTTGTCAGGAATAATTGTTAAACCATGTACTGCATCATTCCACTAGATTATCATCACTGCTATTTTATTGCAAAGTTAAGAATGTTCTTCTGTTATCATTTCATCGAGTGCCTCTCATAAATTCTTTTGAATCTCGTTGAACTTTACAAAAATATTTGTAAACAATATTAGGAATTTGTAAAATGTCAACAAATATAAATCATGGAAATCATGCAGAAACAAGATATAACAAAAATAACAAGTGATTTACTAAATCCA
This sequence comes from Whitmania pigra, assembly GCA_021613335.1. Taxonomy (NCBI): domain Eukaryota; kingdom Metazoa; phylum Annelida; class Clitellata; order Hirudinida; family Haemopidae; genus Whitmania; species Whitmania pigra. The sequence goes on along the minus strand of JAJTWR010000398.1, from coordinate 2,003,924 downwards.
TGGCAAAATAAGTTTTAAGTGCATTACTCGATTTGATGTTTTAAATTTCAAATCTATGGCTTGTTGTCTTCAAACGTGTTAGGAAACCCTTCCATTTTCAATACAAAGAATCTGTTTTTGTGAAATGTCGGCTTACGAAATTCATTTGTTGTCGCTAGATTGTGACTCGAATCTTTTGTGCTTTTCAAGCGACAGAATTTAATGTCCACTGCTTGCATTGCATTGACACAGCGTTATGGGCTTATAATAATAATAATTATCTCGCTATATGTGACCATGTGAATTATAATGTTTAATTTTTAAATATTTATTTAATAATTGGGCATGCTCATTGTCATTTATTATTATTATTATTATTATTGTTGTTATTGTTATTATCATTATTATTAATTTTGCTGTTGTTCTTGTCTTTATTAAATAGCAACTCGTGTATTTTGTTATTTTTCTTAAACGAAATACCCCCTTCATTCTCAGATCAATTTATATCTGCACATGGAGCAGAAACCACACAAGAAGAATGAACTCATGATGGCAAACAGCGTCCTAAAGCTGGCAGAAGATCTCCTAAAGGTCATTAATTTTATTCGTTTAGCATTTAATTGTTTTTAATTAAAATTTTAATGAGAATGAGATTAACAATGCTTTATTATCATGCTATATTATTAATTACTGACATCAGACTAATTATAGATCTAAAAATGAAAAATTTATATAACATTAAATTGAGTAAGTCAAGATAAATTGGTCTGCATTCTCTCAAATTATCAGGAAGTGGAAAGCCCGTTCAAGGTGTCTGGGTTGTCCGCCAACCCCCTGTTGTACAACATCACCAAGGTGGTCGTCCTCTCTGCATTCTCAGCAGTCCTGACTGAACTCCTCGGTTTCAAACTGAAGCTCCACAAGATCAAGATCCGATCCTGAGGCCGGACGGACCGACCCCCCTTGCCCTGGACTGCGGGCCAGGCCACCACATTCACAGATCTCGTATACTTTGTAGCCACGCTTCTTTAGTCTTCGTTCGCATATCACACGTGGAAATATTTACGTCCGGCTTAGTCTTGTTTCGGGTCACTTGAAAAGTCGGGATCGATTACTTTCTCAAGTCTCAATAATTTAATTATTTTAGCACGTATGCTCTCATTTATCCATTTATCGTCTGCTGGCGATTTGTTTGCCGTTTTTGTATTTTAGTCGTCCACAAACTGCTCTGCTCAAGAAACTTCCACCGAACGGTCGCGATGTTCTCTCGCGTCCCGCTCGGCGATCCGAATCCGGCTCACAGAAGCGATTTTGCATTTTTATAGGAACATCCGTGCTTTCCGCGAGGACGTGCTTTTTAATCGTTTTATTTTGTTTTTCGTTTGAAAATTAAGAAATGTGTCGCTCAGTTAACATCTCCTCGATTAAATTGATAACTCAAGTGATTTTATTTTCAGACTTGTTCGTTCTTGAATGTTTGTGTATGTGTTTGTGTATGCGTGTTTGTGCATGTTAGGCATGTGACGTTTTGCAGGGCGCGATAATCCGTCACAGGTCTTACTAGTCGAATCGTCGAGCTCTCGATCGCTCACACGGAACCATTACCTCGACATTACAAGCGACTCAAAGCATTTAAATGTTTGGGAGTTAAATTGTTCAAATTATTAGGAGATCTAAATCTAAATACTCATAAAATAATACATTCTAATTATAAACGAGAACATTATTGGCAGGTTATTGGGATGGAAATTGTCGTGGAGGATTTACGATACATTTGTTCGGTCAGAGAGGTCGAGTGCCAGAACTCGACGGTCGCCACGGTTTTTTGCCGGTGTCGTAACTGGAATATCTTCTCAGCTTGGTCTTGTATTCGTCTTGTTTCTCTTGTTGTAGCTGTAAATTGTCAAAAAAATTGCAACCTTTACGACTTATGCTGAATTAGTTAATTAGTTATTATTGCAACTAGCGATTTATTTACAATATTTCACGATATTCAGGCGTTCAGATGACGAAGACATCTTTCCATTGACGAGGCATAATGATCTTCTAAACGTTTACCCTGTCTCACCTTTCGCTCGCACCACTCCAGGTAGCTTTCCATGGCTTTTCTCTCCCTGTCCTCCTTTTCCTTCCTCTTCGTTTCTTCATCCTTCACGGTGTCCGACTTGACGGCTTTCGTCGACTTGGCCAACGTCGAGTCCTTCTTCTTTTTCCTGTTGTTTTTTAAGGCCGTGTATTACAGTTACGTCATATGTCATGTCGGTGCATGTTACGGTTAGCTCTATTATTATTATTATTATTGTTATTAGTTAAGCGTGTCTAAGGTCTCTTGGCAGAATGGATGTTCTAATGTAGAGTAGTCGACAACGACCGTGTTGTTGCGTCAACTCTTTTGGCCACGAGGGAAGTTTTCCACAGTTTCCACGTAGGCTACGATACGATACACCGTTGTTGTAGTCGTCTCAATGGTTCAATGGCTCACTCTAGTGCGATCCTCGGTAGTCATTTTCTCGATTAAAATGCTTTTCATCTCAATTTTGGATTAATCGAGAGCTCAGAGCATCAAAGTTCAAACTAGGGCATCAAATTTTGTGAATTCTAAAAACCTGTCGTAATTTGTTTCAAATGTGAAAGTATTGGATGGTAAACTGTTTTTTTAACATTTTTAATTGCTCCTTACTTTATTGCTTTACAATTTAGTGAGAAATGTCGTGGAAATATCTAACGACTGTGTTTTAACATTCATCTGTTTTGAAGTAATTCGATGCCGTGAAACATCCGTTTTGATAAAAAAAATTGCTTTTAATAAATCGATTTAATTAATTTTAAATAAATTGAGTTTATTTTTGGAGGATCTTGCATTTTGCAAAAGATTGGCAATGATTTAAGGAAAAGCTTCTGGGAATGTATGCATAATATTGGACATTATATTTTACTTTAACTGGTTAATTATCAATTGTACGGATGATTAGGTGATCAACTTATACCTTCAATTTGGTCAATTAAGATACAGGATTTACAGTATTTTTCGACAATTTAAGTGGATACTTGCGATGATTTATAATAATTATGGTGGATAATGATAATAGTGATAATGATATATAATAATTATGACAAGTTGCATTAAATCGTAGTGGCTACAATTGACTATTAACTTCTCATAATGAGTTAGTAATTAATGACAATTTACCAGGCCTCGAATAACTTTTCAGCCTCCTCCTTCTTCTGCCTTCCTTCGTTCTTCTCGGCATTTTCCTTCTTAATTTTCTCCTTCACCTTCCTCCTGATCGCGTCCTTCAAAACGCCTTCCTTCGATTCCTTCCATTTCATGAACATCTGAACTTTCAAAATTCAATTGTAAGCTTCTTTGATAAGTGCCCCGGGCATTGATTTAATTACAGTAATAAAAAACAGAAATAAAATGGATCTACAGCACTCTTAGGTGATGTACAAATCTACATTAATAATAATAATATAATAATAATAATTAATAACAATAATAATAATTAATAATAATAATATTAATAATAATAATTAATATTAATAATAATAATTAATAACAACAAGCAGTAATAATAGTAATTATGTTTAATTACTAAGTTATTATTATTTTATTATATTTTATATTGTCGTGACTTCTCTAAGAATCCCTCAATGCCACAGACCAGTTCGCCCTCTTTCTTCTTCTGCATCATCTCATCCTTCTCCTTCTTCACCTTCTGTTCTTCCTCTCTTTTCTTCTTCTTCTTCTCTTCAATCAATCCCTTCTTGCTTCTCTTCCAGGCTTCAAAGTTGGCCTTCGATTCTTCCAGTTTATCCTGCTTCTCCTGGAAAATATTAATTAATTATAATAAGATAATGAATCAAAATGGATTAATTAATTAATTATGATGATATAATGAAATAAAATTAAGTAACTAATTATAATGATACAATGATTTAAAATAAATTCATTAATTATAATCAAAATAATGACTTCAAACAAATTAATAATTTCTAACATAATTTAATTAACATTGAAAATGTTACAGCACTCATTAATATATTTAATGCCAAAATATTTTGGATTGCCGAAAAAATAATTAATTAATTTAAAATTTGACCTTAAGACTAATTACGTTTTTATTTATTTAAACATTAGGCCATTTATAAAACAATCCAAAATTGTACACTCGCAAAAACATTCATAAATAATTGTATTCACAAATACATTAAGTCATAATTAATCAAATGTTCATATGTAAACACAAATACATATTTATAAACCTTATTAACAACTCCAAACCATTTACAAAAAGTCCCAACCTTCTTCAACTTTTGTTCCTGTTCCCGCTTCTGTTTCTCCTCCGCCTTCATCTTCTTCAGCCTCTCGGTGGCTATCTTGTTCCACTCGTTGAAGACCAGGTACCTTATGGCGTCCGTCGAAGTGGCACTGCTCAAGTCCTCCGTCCTCGGGGGTTCGCCCAGGTATCTCGACTTTACCTCTTTCAGGACCGATGAGAGCTTGTAATGCGACGACCTGGTCATCACCATGGAGATGCAATGAAGAATCAAAGCATTTCATTAATTTTAGCTTTTAAATGTCAAATTGATCTCCCACGTTCCTCTGGAACGAATCCGACTCACTTTGGCTTCAACTTAGAAGCGGCTCTCATTTTGTAAACCGTCGCCATGGCAACGGGTTGGCCTTCCTGTGCGCTCTTGACGTCGTTGATGACGTCATCGAGGAGTTTCGATGACGTTTTCTTGACATCTTCTGCCCTGCTGAAAAACATGCTCGTGGTGATAAATTTTCAAGACAAATCGAGTTGAGTGTTTTTAAGTGAAAAGTCAATAAATTCCCTCCTAATCAAATATCTAAAATCGTATGAGTACATTCAAATAGCAAGACAGATTTGGTAATTTGGTAATTTATGAGCACAAAACTTTAAAGCAAAACATTTTCATTAGTGCGGATGTTTCGTTACGGAGTTACAGATCGATATTTATTTTGTAACATCTTACCCACCTGCTGCTGTTTCTACTTCGAGGTTCTCTCAAGAAACTCCTACAAACTGAGGTGTCTGAATCAGATGATGAACCCTGAGATTATGTATTCAAATTTTGGTTAAGTTTATTAATCCACATTCAAAGTAATCAATGGATCAATATCATATAAACATTTATTTTAAAAATATGGAGAACATAATTAAATTTTTATATTATTATTTGAAACAATCTCAGTATATCCAATTACACTTGAAATGTATCTTATTAAGTTGAATAATAATAAAGCTGATAATCAGCTATTCATGTTTACAATAAAACCATTTCCATAACCATTCAAATGTCATGATTACTCTACATCTAGTTAGTGAATATAGTTGATATATGTATTTATTTTAATAAATTTTCATTGGTAATCTGGAAGATAACAAACCCTAGAAATCTTAGAGCTCGACCTTTGGCTGAGAATTTCCTCAAAACTGTCAGAAACATTTTTGTTGTTGGAATTTGAATTCTTCTGCTTCAAAATAGACTTCCTAGGAGTGATTTGAACTTCATCGAAGGAATGTTTTTTAGATTTCTCGTCCTTCTTATTTCGCTTTTCATCGTTCTTCTTTCCGTCGCGAGTCGCATCGGATTTGCGGCTTCGGATGCTCGACGATCGACTCCTGGTTAGATTCTCTTGCGACAAGACACTCGATCGTCTGCCGCTCTTCCCGCCGATCGAAGAATTTCTACTCTCAAGCGATGACTTTCTGTCTCTAACTTTTTGTTTCAATGCTTCTCCATCAATTTCATTTTTAAAACCAATTCGAGAGTTCTTGTCGCTCGAATGTCCGCTGTTATCCGAAGTGACAGAAGATTTCCTCCTGCCGTCAGAGGATTTTGACGAATGTTTGTTCAAAGAAATGTCCTTCTTTGCTTCTGGTGTTTCGACAAACTCGTGGTTCGAGTGTTTTCTTTCCTTTTTGTAAGATCCACTCTCCTCGACGGATGACTTTCTGAAGGAACTTCTTCTGAAGTTGAAAGATTTCTCATCATCGTCGTCCCTTTCGATCTGTCGTTGCTTTCTCATGGCTTCTTTGGAATGCACTGTTACTTCACCTAAAGATGATTTTCTCGGTGTTATTGTTGTTGTTTCATTTTTGGCATCTTTTTTGTTTCTGCTGGAAGAGGATGAATGTTCCTCTGATTTTTCAGAATCAACTGAAGTCTCTCGTTTCATTTTCCTCAGCTTTGTTAATTTATTTTCTTTTCCTTGGTTTTCTGCGTTGTTGTTTGTCGCTCTTGTGCTCGATTGAGACATTCTCCTTTCACCATTTGATCTTAAAAATTATTAAAAAGATTTAAAAATTTAAAATTTGAAATGCTTGAACAACTTCAGAGGAATGCAACAAGAATTGGAGGAATGTCACCTGCTTAGTGGCTTAATTCATAATATTTTGCTTACAAAAAATTATATGTTAAATCTGAAAAATTGTTATTTGATTTGAAAATAAATAAACAAATAAGATATTTACAAATTTTGTATTACACATAAAACTTATGATATAAAGCATTATGCATGGTATGCATTAAACATGGCATCTATTTAACATTGACAGACTTTGAAGTAGAAGTTTTCTGTGCAATTTGAGTTTCTTCAGTGGACTTTCTTGGTGTTGAATGCTTACTGGATGGATTGCTCCTTTCACCTGCAGTCACATTTATTCAACAAAATAAGCAATTATTAATAACAATAATATTAATAATAATAAGTGTTGCTGACTATCTTTTGATTGCTGTTTGAGAAGCTTCTTAAATTTATGCTTTTTTGTGAACATTTGCTCATCGTCGTCATCATCATCGCCTGAAGAATTCTTATCTGTGTCTTCTAAGCTAGACCTGCAGACATCAAACTTTAAGATCAATCTTACATAAACATTGTCTCATTGTAAAAAAAAAATTACCCCTCCAAAAAATCTAAATCTTCTTTTTTATAACTTTTCTTAAATGCGCTCATTTAATAATATATTAATCCCAAAAGCAAAATACTTGCAAATTGATATAACGTCATTAAAAAGTAAATTAACTCAGCATTAAATTACACTGACAACTAAATAACGTTAAAAACCGAATTTCAGTTTTAATCTCAGAAGATATTATTTAGAGATTTGTAGACAAAAATGCAAATGCCCGTCCAATGCAGTTAACCCAAATTGTTGTTATTTTCCTTAGCAACCAATGGTATAGGTCTTCATGATTGACTTTTTCATTCAACAGCCTTTTTTATTCTTTATAAATTAATTTTTAATAATTTAATTTAATAATAAATAATTCATTATATTATTAATAAATTAATTTCCAATCTTAAGAATTAGTGAAATTATCAACACAACCACTATGCTTAAAGACTTACAATACAGGCTATGGCTGTTTCATTATTATATTAATTATTATTTATTTTTATTAGTTATTATTTATATTTTCAAAGTACTGCATTTTAACTCTCAACATGGTTTGAGCAAATTTCATCAAATTAAAATCGATAGTGAGCACGTTTCATGTTCGATTGGTTTCCAAAAATACATCAGGTCAGTCTCAGTGTACATGTTAAGAGTTACTTACATTACTGCAATCTTCGTTGTGACTTCGTTCGCAGAATTTCAAATGTTTGTTCTAGATTTGGCTGAACAGAAATTTTTGAATTTCAGAAAGATGATAGGTAGTTTTACATTTACTAATTTCTTTTGGTGAAAATTATGAAAATATCTGTTACCTTTTGGTGATAGTAATTTCTATCCAGAAAATAATTTGTTTTTTAATGGTTTTTGTTAAAAGGAAGCATGAGAGGTATATTTGAGCTGGTCGTGACATTTTTCATGTTGAATACCGTCTGTGGATTCCACGGCCCAGTGACTGAATTTCAATTGTATAGTGAGGCACTTGAAGACATTTGCTCGGCTGTTGGATTAGATTTGCACAAATTTATTATAAATAAAAATGTATCCAATCTTTTTGCCGGAGAAGAATTCGAGATTACGTTCAATGATTTTAAAGGAAAAATAAATCGGTGCAGGGTTTGTCAAAATTCTTTAAAAATAAAAAAAAATTGAATTAAGGAGTTTTGAGGTTTTTTTCAATTTTGTTGAAATTATTAAAAAAATTAGATTTTAAATTAAGTATCCATGCTTTTAACAAAATACTTAATTAATTTAGTTTCGTAAATTTGGTATAGCTTATATTTCTTACAATTTAATGGAAATCATGGCTTTCGTTAATTAAATATTTTCATAAAAACCAGATGTTCGATCTGGAAGTTGGTCAACCTGTCCTCACAACTATTCCTGGTTATGGGTTCCAAGTGTTATCCAATGGTACAGCATTTGCATTGGAAGGTCAGTGGTCTGTTGTGAAAGATGCTGGTGAAATCATTCAGGACGTTGATTGGTTCAAAGTGGACATCGTAACTGACATGAAAGTAGCTGTCAAACCCGTCATCAAGGAAGATATTGTTTTTGTGTTGGATCTTTTAGTTGATCAGTGTCAAATATCACTCCACAGCTTTGACATTCGCTTTGGAAAGTACCTTAAAATGTTGTAAGTTTACATAACTATTAAAGCTGTAAAATTGTAAAGCCATTTTTTTTATTGCAGAGCACTTTAACAAAACGTTTGTTCAATTTATATATTTTTAACAATTTGTATTATATGTGCATCTTTTATTCAACAAATAACAAACTAATCTGTTACCAGGTTGTTTTTGCCTCAAATTAAGAAAAAGTTTGAAAAAGAGGCGTGCTCCAGAGTTAAGGCCATCGTTGGAGATTACATTAAACAACTTAATTTTTACGATTTAGAAATTCCACTTGATTGGTATTTTGGATCTCCTTCACTGCAACAAGTTGTCGTTGGCGATGATTATGTAAGATTTGTTCATAAATGGTTTTCTGGAAGAAATCAGGGACACTTTGAAGATTTGTTTAAGATTCAGGTTTGAACAATACCCATGAGCCACAATTTAAAAATAAAAGTTCCTAATTAATATACGAAGCATTTGATTGTAGAATAATATCAACAAGAATTACACATCATCGTTAGTTATTTCCCACTATTTGTTGGACCAGTACGTTTCAAACGTGGAGTCGTTGGAATCTAGAGAAATTGCATTTGAAATTCAAGAAAGGAAGGTAACATTGTTATATGCAAATGAAGTTCCATGTAAATCATATTATAACCAAATGGTTTATGTATTTTCAAAACATTCTAGAAGGCTTTTATTATCATTTTCAGACGTTTGCCAAATATTTTAATTTGGACTGGATTGATAACGAATTGCCGCTAGCTTTGGTTGTGCCTTTTCATAACAAACCTTTTGTGGATGCTAGCTCAAGTGGTGTGTCAACAAACGCGCTATGCTCTCTTAGCATTGTGGCCCAAAACTCCAACAAAACTATTGAAACAAATTTTATTTTGAAAAGAGAGCTGAAGTTAAGGATGAGCCCAGATTATAAATATTTCTACGTTGCTCTTGGAAATTTGGCTTTAGAGCCAATTGGACCTTCATATGAATTTGATTTTTCTGTCCTGGAAAGATTATTGGTAGAGTTGGAAGATATGTACATGAGGGACGTCATAGATGAAGAAGTTGTGATACCGATACCACAATTCAAAGGAGCTTCTATGAAAAACGCAGAGCTAAAGTTTGATGGATTTAACTTGGTAGTCCTTGCAGACTTCAAGATGAACACTGGAAGAAAAGGATGATCTCTAGATTCGAAGGACCCTGCCCGTGTTCACGGGCGGGGTCATGAGTTGGAGACTTTCTTGCTTGCATCTAACACATCTTATATATCAGTTTTTTTGGGGTATTTCACTTATTAAATTTAAATTATTTCAAAAGTAAAACTTGGTGCATGGAGGCCTTTGTGATGATGATTTATATGAAACTTTATATGTAGGTACTGATAATAGGAACATGTACTTCACTGCGATGAATAGTATTACAAATACAAATAAAATTAGAAATAAGTAAAAATTCAACTTAGAAATTGTTAGGTTAAGCGATAGTTAATCTTAACCGACACCTTAAAGCATAAAATTTTTTTCATAAATTCAGAAATAATAATGCAACATGTACTTCCTGACATTTCTCATTTTCGTTGTCACCATTAATATTTTTAAAAAATTAATCAACAAACATAAATGCCTATTTGGAATATTTTGATGACGAAATACCTAGACAAATGAATGCTGGATAATGATTTTCGGAAAGCAAACAAATTTTAAGCATTAACATTAAATTTATCAATGTTAATTTATAATATTTTTAATATTAACAATATTTTTCTAATATCTCGTTAAGAAATTTATAATTTGCCATTTTAGCTTTTAAATGTTATTTATTTTAATTAGTAGAATTATAGATAATTAATTATCGCTTTTTAACATTAAATATTGTTCTCCATAAAATTTCAAAAGCTTGAAATCTTAAAAATGATTCCAATCATCAACTAATTATTACTTAATGTTAGGCCGATTTTGTTTGAAATTTAATTAATTAATAATTATTATTAATAAAATTAATTTGACATAGTAACTGACAATAAGGGAACACATGTGGAACATGTGATTACTTTGAAAAATTAGGAAAAATATATCTTAAAATGTGTGGAATTTACTGCTGTTGAAATTTAAATTTGTATGTAGAATTCAAAATTGTTAATTTAAATTTCCTTAGGCATGCGATTAGCGCCTTGGTGAGGCTGAGTTAAGGGTTCAAATCCCAGTCTCCCTTGAGAGTTTCTATAACTAATATTTACTCGACTAAGCAATTCATCGCTAATTTGAAGTTCTAATTCGTTATCAATACCAGATGCACCAGATCAGAAAGAGAAATTGCCTCATCTATAGATTTTCGTTTTCCCTGTTAGCCACGTGGTTAGCTCTTTCGGTTTGGTGCAACTCCGTTAGTAGCTCAAATCCCAGCCGCTAGCAAAAGTTTTAATAACTAACTTCTGAAGAACACATCAATTCTCTTTAAGTGAAAAGCTTTTAATTATTTAATTAAGAGATTAGCATGTGAATATACATTTTTAGACGTGTGACAGCTGTTAGACAGATGACCGATAAGTGGCACAGGTGTGACAACAGTATCGAGTCGACAGGTGGCACACTTCAGGTACCAAATCCGAGCAACCAGCACTTTTGTCTCCATACAGGCATTTGTCATCTAACGGGTTCTGGACGAGAGATTTGCATGTTTCACAGCAGGTTGTTGCGTAATAATCGTTATAGCAGTCCTTCGGCTCGAGGATGGAGCATTCATCGATGACATCTTGACAAACTGTTTGTTGAATAAAAAAAAAGAAGACATTTTTTCTCAACATTTAATCTGAAAGTGCAATAAATATCAACATTTTCAAAGCTAGTTATATTTTTTTTACAATTATAAAACTTAATATTATTACTCCTAAATTGAAAATTAATAATCTATACTTTTACCTCTCGTCCTATTCCTGCGACCTGTGCACGATGCGCAACAATCCTGTTTGTACGCTTCGCACACGACTGGTGCCAAACTGAAGATCAAACTTTTGCAATTCCTCCCTCGTATTTGGCGATTGCGGTCACCATAAGGACAGCCCTCTGCGTTGGGATTGGGAATTACCGCAAATAAAATATAATAATAATAATAATAATAATAATAATATAATAATAATAATAATAATAATAATAATAATATAATAATAATAATAATAATAATAAGAATAATAATAATAATAAGAATAATAATAATAATAATAATAATAATAATAATAATAATAATAATAATAATAATAATAATAATAATAATAATAATATAATAATAATAATAATAATAATAATAATAATAATAATAATAATAATATATAATAATAATAATAATGATAATAATAATAATAATAATAATAATAATAATAATAATAATAATAATAATAATAATAATAATAATAATAATAATAATAATAATAATAATAATAATAATAATAATAATAATAATAATAATAATAATAATAATAATAATAATAATAATAATGATAATAATAATAATAATAATAATATAATAATAAATAATAATAATAATAATAATAATAATAATAATAATAATAATAATAATAATAATAATATAATAATAATATAATAATAATAATAATAATAATAATAATAATAATAATAATAATAATAATAATAATAATAATAATAATAATAACAAGTAATAGCATTAATGTAACTCTAATAAATAAATAAATAAATTAATATGCTAAAATACAGATCAAACACGCTTTCGTTTACCTGGAGTTCTTGGGACCCTAGAATCGAGTGTACATTTTCCTCTAAGACACCAGGCCCCTTTGGAGCAGGGAGTCCCATCCATCGCGTTGAGCATAAGACCACTTGAATTACATTGAACTCCGTCGTAACATCTAATGATCTGGCACATTTCTTTGTCATTTTGGACGCCCTTTTGATTATTGATTTGATTAGTAATGTAAAAACAAATTGACAATTATTAATATTATTAATAATAACGATGAATGAGTTTAATGATGATAATAAATAATTGCGATAATTAATTTTTACATATTGTTTACTAACAAAGTCCTTTTATGTTACTGTACAAATTAGGTGTGAATATAATAATAAATGTAATGTTTTATAAAATGCTGATAATGTAAGAGATTAGTAAAGGATAAAAAAATAAATTAACACATCGCGATTAAAAAGCTAAGAAATCTTCATTCTCACGCTACAGTAATAAGAATTAGGTCCATGGGTCATTCGACATTGCTCATCAAGGTCATAGATCTGGCCTGGATATAAATGTAAAAAGATGTTTCTCTCTCGACCATAGTCAAAATCTTCTTCTCCTTCTACTAAACAGTTCTTCTTAATACTACAATGTATTTTATATTTATAGATTTATATAAATTTTATAAATATATTGTAAGATAAATAATATTTATAACAGAATTATATTAACGTCAAAGAAATAACATAAAGAAAGAAGTTCATTGCCGAAACCAAAATGTGAATTCGAAATTTTGTACTAATGCCGCTTAGTCGACTGTCGCTAGATGTCGTCAATAGGCATAAGCTGAACCAGACAAGTATTTGATATTTTTTTACGTACCTGTCCAGCCTGTTGATAGTTTTGATCAGGTATGAGTGAGAACACGGAGAGAAAAGGTAAGCATTGTGGAAGTTGTGCTTGGAATATTTCACAAATGCTTCTGTCATGATGAAGTTGTCATTGGAAGAGCAGTTGTTCGATAAACCATCGTGGTGGACGCCCAGACTTAAATAGAAATTGGATGAAACATTATTATTATAATTTTTTTTATGTTTAATTATTTGGTTCCAAAAGCGTCAAGATTAAAAAAAACAATTAACTACTTAGACGATAGAGGCTGTGCCCCCACATCACAACAGGATTCGAATACGTGCTGCCATCGTGAGAGGCAAAGTGAAAGCGTCGATGGCGCTTAGGCCATTTATATAGCGCCAAAACTAGAGGTACTTTTTGCAGGAACGCTGTCCTATTAGCCAATTTGCTCACTTGCTGATATCACCATAGGCATCATTAGCTTTTACTTTTAATGTTAATACAAGCAGTATCAACATCGTTATTTTCGTTACTTTCATTTTCAATAAGTTACTATCAAACCTACACATGTGCCAGTTCATGGGATGCAGTGCTTATGGTGGCTCTTGCATCCACGTATTCAACGATGCCAAAGCTTGAGACTGTGCAGATTTCAAAGCCACTTGCTTTGCCGGCAAGAAAGTGGTTAGTAAATGAATTGAATAACCGATGACTGAAATGGAAATCACATACTCATTAGTAACACTTTTAAACTAGAAATAAATGAAAATGATGGGTAATAGCGTTGAAGTAATGAAAGTAAGTGCTATTTTAAGTTACCTATCCGATATTTGAAGTTAAAAGTAAGGACATGATGAAACATCACAATCTGAACCTCGTAAATACAGCCAGGTAATCATAATTCGGTAATTCAAGTGAGCTACTTTGTTTCGTCTTTTCATTGCGATCCCATTCTTTCAGGTGTGTCATAAATGAATTAACTTCATAGGTGTCAGAATTAATCTTGGTTTTCTCGTTATCAAAAAACCCCAATTCATTTGCGCTCTGAAAATGGAAGGGACGAAATAAAATTTCTAAAGTTTAAACAAAACATTGGCTAAATTGGAGAATATTGAAAAAATGTCTTTTATCAATTTCATAAAAACTTACTTCTGCTATCAATGCTCCGACCCATTTGGTAGTGAAGTTCAAACCTTCAATCTCGATGGCTTCGTAATTATTCTTAACCTTAATATTAATTATGTCATAAACTATTGTGTAACATCGTGTTTAAAACAATTTTTTGAATAAGAATTTGAATCAAAACAGAAAAACATCTAATATGATGTAATATTACTTACTTCTTCCATTATGTGGGTGAGCAAATATCGGATAGTTGTCCTTGCATCTTCCCTCTTTTCGCTGTCAGACGAGGCTTTACTTTCTTTGAAAAATCTTCAAGAATCCAAGATATTGATATTAAAAGAAAATTTCTTGAGTTTCTAAAGTTTTCATTCTTCGAAAAGAGCAAGACTAACTTATTGAAGAGTGAGTAATCTATAATTGTAAATATCTCCACTGTCATCAGTCTCTTCTTTGCTGGTATTTCAACTGATCTCTTCCTCATTGTTGTCTTTTTAATCTTGTCTGCAAATCGATCTGAATGTAGTAATTAATTAACAAGTTGAATGAGTGTTAGGCTAAAACAATGTTATTAATAATAATATTAATAATAATAATAATAATGTTGCAACAGTAATTTTCTAATTGCAGTAAATAAATTTTACAGTTATTATAATGATAAAGGTCTACATTATGTTTTATATTTTTAACTATTGTACGATTCAGTTAAACGGTTAAATTAGACAAACCTCTATCGAAACTAATTTTTTTCTCTGATTTTCTTTTTGGAGTTTCAACGAGTGAATGAATTTCCCCATCGATGCTAAGGAGTTTACTCTTTAGGTTATTATAATAATTATTAATATTGTTAATATTGTTGCTGTCGCCTTCATAAACTTCTTCTTCATTCTTATCCAAAAAGCGGTTTACTTCGAAAGTAGTTCCAGGTTCCAAGGAAAAGGATCGGTTTCCATGATTAAATGCAATCATCTGACGAATTGATCATTAATTAACTCGTTTATTCAGTATATTATGTATCCATACATAATAAATTATTTATTAGCTCCTATGACATGCTTAACGTTTTTCAAATTTTGCAATTTAATATTCGTTGCAATCTGGTTACTAATGGTCTTGAAGCTGGGAAGGATGACGCACATAAAAAGTATTTTTTGTCCCGTCGACTTTCTTGGTGGCAACAGTGGCAGAAGCATCATGAGAAGGGTCTTTGTAGATTGCCAAGATCTTGATGGAAAAATCCAAGTATAATTTTGAGTTTACATTTGGAAATCAGAGATTATCATTTTAAATCGGTATTCAATTTTAAAATGTACATTAAATTAATTCCAAGTTCCATGTCAGATTTTTTTTCAACGATGCAATTAAGTTTGAATAAATTTAAATTCTTATACTCATTTCAAATTAAATTAAATTGCATTTATTATCGTAATTACAATTACATATTAAACATGTCTTGAGTTATTTTTATTTACTATTGAACTAACCTCGCCTCCGGAAGGCTCCCAAACCGACCTCTGACCTTCCAGCTGGGTCATAATCAAGGGCTTATTGCTTGACCCCTCATACTGCTTTATTAAGTTCAAGGTTATTTTACTGCTTTCGAATTTAAAGTCGATTTGGATTGTATCCGGTGATGAGTATGCATTGATCTTGTTCTCGAAGATCCGTCGCGTATTCACTGTAATTAGTTTCATTTTTTTACAACTCCTTCCAATGTAATTGGAAGCATTATTGAAATAGGAATTTAGTTTACTTAAGGTCACAATGTAATTACCTTAAATGTAATTAATACTTTTTAATTTACAAAGCTGGGAAGCAAAATTCAAAAGTGGAGGTGCCTCATTGAACAGTCACGGATAAATTTAAGACCAATTATAAATTTATAAATATTAAAATATCTAAAGTAACAGGTCTGAATGAAACAAAACTTATTGACCATCAAGAACAAGCATATGTTTGGTCTTTCTTTTTTTTTTATATTTTTGAAATTCTTAATATTTGAAAATCGTTCAAGAGCACTTGAACATAATAATGTGATTGTCATGTTTCTTCTTTTTGAATATTATTGCAATTGCATTTTGTTGTAAAACGAAGTTTATGCAGACATACCTTCCTCAATATTCGTCGAAGAGGATAGACTGAAACAAGCAGCAGTTAAAGACAGCCATAATATCGGTCCAAAACTCTGAAACGTAAAATAAATATAAAAAAATTATAGGCAATTATTTAAATAAATATGATGTTTGCATTAGTTCCACGTTAGTTACCATATTAACTAGTTAAATCCACGTTGGCGAACGACTTATGTCTCGCTGGTCAAAAATGTCATATTTATTGGAATGACATTAGACGCCTTCTATTCAGAAACTTAAAAGCTTATTGTTTGAACTTACAAAGACACAATGCCCCAACTAAAGCTCGAAATTGGTCTGACTTGAGACAACTGGTACTATCGCTTCTGGACTCAAGTTGCCCAAGGGATCAATTGTTTGGTTCTGCCATGGACTCCTAAATGTATATATATAGGAGTCCATGGTTCTGCACATTTAGGCATTTCTCAGAGATTATTTAGAAGCAGTTCAATTAGCATAAAGCTCGTTCGTGCCTGATATCTTATTTGTAAAGGGCTGTTCGAATTGCCGAAGTGCAGCACAAACAGCTTGGAATACCATTAGTTTTGTGTAATGAGGAATGCATTTGACATTTTTTTGTCGTGACGAACGCTTTACAAAAAAAAAAAAGAAAATGCTTCAAATACTTGTAAAGTAAGAACAAAAATGTTTAATAATTTTTATCATACAAACCTTCACTTGAAACTGTCTATATCATTACTGATCTGTCAAGACTTCAACTGAAAAAATATATTTTAAAAATCGTGTTTTAGTCATTCCTGACGCAACTACAGTAGTGGTCATCCATCGCTTCTGTAAAGCATTCAAGCGATTGTTTTAAAAGTTGTAAAAACTAACTTTTATTATCGAGACTTCAGATACCGATTCCATCCAATAAAATAATTCTACTTAATATTCTAGACAATTTTAAATTTGTAACTATTTTAATTTGAAAATAAATAAAATAATTGTTCAACTGAATACTATAATTTCCTTCTCAGACGCTCTGTGAAACAACACAGAGCTAGCAAATTCCGAAAGTCTGTACAAGAAGTGAAGAACTAACAGTAATATTGAAAATCCGCCTGTTAAATTTAAATTTTCATCAAAAATAACACTGATGAAGTCAATTAATCTCCTTGTGAAAAATTGTCAAACGTTTTAAAACCATCACTTCTTTCCATTCCCTTATTTTTTCGGTGTTTACATAATTTATGAACGCCCCCTGCGAACGATAAAGATAAAACTGGTAAAGGATTAAAACCATGCATCATCTTGCCTCTTTTAACAAAAAATGTTTATTTAACAATTTAGATCGATTTTAAGCTACTTTGCCTCATTAAATATTCATATTCTTTCTGATTGGCAGATCGTCTTGGTCAAAAAATCAATCTCAAAGTACTTGCGATTCACCGCTCTTAACCAAAGATGTACATTTGTGCAGTGGACTTTTGCACACAAATTGTCTACGAAAATTGTCTCTGAAATTTTAATAAAATAGATCTCAAATAGAAAATTGAAACTTGATCTTAATTCTTATTTGTTTAAAATTAAATTTTAGTTTTAATTTTTTAAATAACTATTTGCCAGAACTTTGCATGTATAATAAACGATTGATAGTATTATAAATTATTAATAATAATTATTAATTGTAATTTATACGTGACTGGAAGTTGACCTCGACCATACTAGCTTAAGGATTTGTGAGTGAAACTATTGTACAACACAAAATTTGAGATCAAATTTATTTCAATCATCAGAGAAGATTCAAAATCTGGAAAAATGTTTTTGCTTCCTCATGTTGCTCTTCCTTCAATCGTCTTTCGGGGGCTTCATTGATCCAGTTCCTTTCTTGATCTGAAATTCAAGTATGAAAAGTTTTCACCAAAATAATTTCATTATTGCCCAAAAATAAATAATAAATATCAATCACACTCACTAAATACCACCCAAACATTCATGAATGCTCACATAGACCAGCTTCAGCATGCCGTTGTGGAAGGCTCCTCCTGCTCTTTGTAGAAGTAACTCGAGCTGCTGGAATGGATCTAAAGCCATGCTTAAGGTTAGAATCTTTGCCTTCTCATTCTTGGTCCCTCCTTCTGCTTGACAAGTTTCTTCTTGCTTGCTTTCCGGTAGCACCTTGAAACCCTGCTTTCCGTTGACAGGAGATGTCGGATTCGTGGCAGATTCAACTTCAGGCAAGACATCTTTATTTCCAATGCCTGGAGATTGGGTTGAGTTGTCCATGTCGGTTTCACTTGAACTGGAAGCACCAATCTTTCTTCCTGAACTATCGCTGGGTAAAGGGGCCTCATCAGGTTCCGGTGTAGCCACTACAGTTTTCGAGGAATGATTATCATCCTGTAATACATAAACGCTTATGATATTTTTATTCATATTCTATAATTATGAAATATATTTTAAAGTTCACCTCCCGCTTCTCATCCACTACCACATCATCTACCATGTTGCCAGAAACTTTATCTGCTGAAGATCCAGTAGTCTTCAGTAGGCAGAGAGATCAAACGATAAATATTTACGCCAGATTTAATTAGTTTAACAAATTTTACAAATAAATATTTTATAGCTTACTTCGTCCTTCTCGGGTTCTCTATTTTCTGGAGTACTCAATCCATTTTCAGCAACAGTCTCACCACTCAGGTGTAAACTCTTTTGAAGACAGGCGAAACATCCGATGGAGCAGGCCACGGCAACGATCGCAACACAAACGAGTGCAACAAGGTCACGCTTCATCTGCGTAGAAATAAAAACTTAATCAATCACGTAGTCGAATAAATTAGTGAAAGTAAAATAAAGTCCACGCAAATGACCAACAAAAAAACCGAGAACTCACACTGAATTTAGCGCCAACATCAAACGACAGTTTTCGCTTCTAAGGCGGGTTTTTTGTAGGGGTTCAGCAAGCGTAGTCGCTGATGGCAAACTTTCCGACGCCTGGTTGAAGTTAACAGTCAAAAAATCGATTGACCAGGTGAGGTTATGCACTATGAAGTAAAAATTTATTGACCAGATGAGGTTAGCCACGAGGAATTAAAATTGATTTACCAGGTATGGTAGACACTATGAACTAAAAATCGATTTATCAGGTGTGGTTATACTTGAGTAATTAAAATTGATTTACAAGCTGTGGTTAGACGCGAAGCATTAAAATCGATTGACCAGGTGAGGTTAAACACGGGTAAGTAGCATTTTGAACCCTTTGCAGTCGATATCAATCATGGACGTTTTCTCAACCTAGGCTATCCTTGCGAGTTGGTTCAAGTTAATTAAATGAGTATTGATTGCTGTCGAACCATATTTCACGTGTTTAGAATCTCAAAATGAGGAGTGAAGATCAATATCAGGAAGAAGATGTTGATGATGATGACGATTGTTTGGTGAACTCCATTAATTAATCGATCCTTTGCTCAGAAACTTTCATTGCTTAAAACAATTTGTTTTTTGAACAGCCATCGTCGTCTGAAGATGACCAGCATTCATCCAAATAATTTTCAATTCATACAATTAATTTTTAATTGATCCAAATAATTTAAACTCTGATTTTATCTACATTATTAATATTATTAATTACCAAAACTTGTTATTGTTGAGTTTTTAAAATAATCGCAAGATGTCCGCAACTAGCGAATGGTTTGAAAATAAATATTTTAATTTTAAAATCTAAAAACATTCATATCTAAAAGAGTGATTTAATTTAATTTATTAATGTTTAAAATGAATGTGTTTTTTTAATTTATTTTTCAAATTTTTTAAATTAATTCGAAATTTCGAAAAGTGTTTTAGATTCAATTGTTACCTTTCTGTAATTTTTCTCGTGAGATGTATGTATTTGTTTCTGTGCTCGAGATCATGTTTGCCATCTTAAGATGATTTACTAGGATTTTCTCTGCGTTTACGCCTCATATACTTCTGGATAAACCAATGAATTCTTCATCAATCATTAGATTGTTATATCACATCTTTCTAGCTGTTTTCCATGTTTACAAAGACAAAAGGCTTTGAACTAAGAATAGATTCCCTGTTTTACATTGTTTCAAACATAAATTTAAATCATTAAATCTTAGTACGATTTCAATTAACATATCATTTTTTACAATATTCCTTTTCTTATTAGACGTTTCTGTTTAATTTTTGCTGCATTAAATGTTAATATTTAACATATATGTTTTTGCTGATATTATTCTTGTTCACGCACAGTCAAATGGTATTTGATAGACTTTCTGTTGACAAATTGTCTCAAAAATTTATTTTTCTTTAACTTTCCTCTTTTTGTGGAGAGATAAACTTCTCAATTACTTTTAAAAGTGTTCAGTTGTGATTTTGAAGGCTTAAGTTTCTCGGCATGCTTGGCAGGAGTTTAAAGATTCAATCTTAAAGATTTACTGGTGCCAAAGTAGCTTTGAATTTTGAATTTGCTTTTCGACGTATGCAGCATTAATATTTGTGTTTTAACAATTATCCTTAAGGATTTGCAAACATTACCATTCACCACACAAATGTTTATTTTATCATAAATAATTCTAAATTCGTGATTAAGCTTCAATTTTAAATTTCAGAAGCGTCGTATAATCTAATTTCTGGAATGCAGCAGGATGCGTGCTGCGATTGATTGAGCATCTTGATACAAAACAATGACGATGCAAGCATTCTCTTTGAAAACAGAACATTCCGAAGATGAGAAACGTCGGAACCATTCCGCACTCTTCCGTTATTTCTCCATTTCACACCGACGAGCTTATCAAAGCACGCAAGCAGCAAGCTGCGATTCGCACCCAAGGTGGTCTCTCTGGATTACAAACGCCACGTTTGTATTCGTCATCGGCAGATTATCGTTGAATAAGTTAGAATGCCGTAACGGGTCCATTTCTAAAAGTTTAATTTATGAAATTGTCCTCACGGAATTACAAAGACGTGATGGAATGTTTACTTTTTCAGGGATGGATTCGGCGACCAATATTTTTAAAATGTGATTTATTTATTGTTTATTATTTATTAATTATTATTTATTATTTTTTCCAAGATTTCCGTATCACAACGGAAGTCTAGTGGACCATTTTACAATGGTTTTACATCCTGC
>JAJTWR010000398.1:1957500-1980000 GCA_021613335.1 Whitmania pigra | reverse complement strand
ATTCATTCATCATTCATTCATTCATTCATTCATCATTCATTCATTCATTCATTCATTCATTCATTCATTCATTCATTCATTCATTCATTCATTCATTCATTCATCATTCATTCATTCATTCATTCATTCATTCATTCATTCATTCATTCATTCATTCATTCATTCATTCATTCATTCATTCATTCATTTATTCATTCATTCATTCATTCATTCATTCATTCATTCATTCATTCATTCATTCATTCATTCATTCATTCATTCTAGATATGATGGCGATGAAATGGCATTGACGGTTTCAATTACGATGCTTTAATGTTGATAATATTATGGCTGCAATAAGATAATTATGACTTTAATTGTGACTATAATTAAAAAAATAAAATAATAACTGTTATGACGATGACGACGATTACGATGATGATGGTTGTGATGATGACGATGGCGATGACTCATTCTACCGCTAACAAAAGCCCGGCGGAAAATGTATTCATTGAGGAGAGATGTAATTGGAAAGTTATGAGCTAACCAATTTAGACGCAATCCTGTTAAGCAACTTTTCAGTACGAATATATCCGCATAGCTGATTATTAAATTATTTGTTAAGTTATCTTAATTAATTAGCTATTATTTAGTTAGCATTCATCATAATTATAATTAAATATTAATTATGTTAATTGTATGCATTCCTTTTATGCATTCCGTTTGTGAATGTTTGACATTCATGAAAAATACTTTCGATTTTTCGACCGTTAATAACAAGAATTATTTAGTTAATTTAAATAACCAATTTAATTTTAATCCATAAATATCAAGTACTTGTTAAGAATGCCTGTCGTTCATAGACTGAGCTAATCGATGTCTCTCGTCTGTTTAATCTCAACTTTGAGAATGGAACTTTTATGAATGGAATGAACTTTTATGAATGGACTGAACTGTAAATAAACAGATGGCGTTGTAAAAATATTTGGAAATTTGAGAAAAATATTCCGATGAGGGAAGATGATCGAGCGTTGTAAAGTCACGTGACCAGAGAAGATTGGGGACGTGACCTTCCTGTGCACTCTGCATATTGACACTTCATCAAGTCTTAAGCGCTCTGTAATTCAATGGCGGGTCATCCTTCTGAAACTTCACTCTTTCACTTAATCACTCATTCTTCCACTCACTCACTCACTCACTCACTCACTCACTCACTCACTCACTCACTCACTCACTCACTCACTCACTCACTCACTCACTCACTCACTCACTCACTCACTCACTCACTCACTCACTCATTCACTCACTCATCAATCATTCAATGTTCCTCAGACCGCATGAACTGTAGCAATCTCCTAAATATCATGTTACATCTCCTCCTGGTACAAGTTGGAAATAACTTGAACTTTCAGTCTCTCATCCACGTGGAAAAGTGAACATCTGAAACATTCGGTGAATTTCTCTCCAAGGAAAGATATAAATTGCATGCATCGTGGAGTGCATTGACACGACTAACTGATGGAAACCAGATTTCATTAAATTTATTTACTTATTTATTTATTTATTAATATATTTATTTAGTTTGCTTGCCTTTCTTTAATTTACTGACTAATTAGCATGCATTAATTAGCTCGAGTGTTTTAGAATCATTTGCATACTTCATTAACATAAGCAAAGGATGAGCGCCAATCTGACAAACAAACATTGGAAGTCAACTTGAATAACATTAACATGCCATCATTATCAACATTCCATTATCTTTAAGCGTCATGAATATTCGTAAACTAATTAAAGTCACAGACTTGTCACATAGGCTCATAGCCTACCTTATTTTGACACCTTATCCATTTGTCCCCATTTTACAGTGTTATGCAGTCCTTGTATTTTCTACTGTAAAATTCTTTTTTTTTAAATTAATTCTTAAAATCGTTGCAACAATTTAGATTTGTTGCAGATTTGCACCCAAAAAAAAAAAATAAATAAAATAAAAGAAAAAAAGAAGAAAAACTACAAACTTGCCAGCCACAAAGTTATGAAACTCTTTCATCTTAGTTCAGTTACTTTTTTGATTTGATGTGAGTGCTCATCGACAGAAGTAACCAGTCGAAAAGCACTGTCTCTCTTCCTTTCTCCGAGTGACGAGGATTGAAAGCGAAAGAGAGTTTGTCAAAAGGTTTGTAGGAATTTATGTTCCCAAACTCGAAATTCCCAAACAATTTAGCTCTTAGCTTGGAATTCTTTCGCTAGAGGCCCAGTTTCTGTGGTCGGTTTATTGAGAGTATTGAAATGTTCTTCTCCTCCTTTTCCATCTCCTTACCAACTTGGATTCCGACGATTGGTGGAGTTCGTCTGAAAAGTTCGATGAAAGTGCAATTTGAGAAAAATGGCGCCTCTAACTAAGTCCGTCAAATGGCTCTTGCGTTCGAAAGTATTTGTCGTACGTGACGACGGCAACAACTACGTGAACAACAACAGCAACTGGACAACAACGAAATCGATTTGTCGTTGTTTGGTTCTGACAAAGGAGGCCCACATAGTTCAGTGGAGGTGAAACCAAACGTAACATGTCTCTTTGGCAACTTTGGAGCAAGACTTAGGCGATGCAGCATGTTTTGCACAGACATCCTATTTAGCCCACTCTTCCGTATTATCATCTTGCATCATCATTGTCGTCATCATCGTCATCGTCATAATCATAATCATAATCGCCGTTGTGCAGGTTGCCGTTGTTTTCCAAACACGAGATGATGGCCCGCAATTTTCTGCAGATTCGATGTAATAGTTGACGACGACGACGATGATAATGATGATGATGATGGCAGTAACGATGCTGATGATGATAATGTCAGCGACTATGATGAGGATGACAGTAACGATGCCGTTGATGATAACAATCGATGACGTAATTATGATGGTAGAAAATAAGAAGCGGATCATAAATGACCTCAATAATGACGTTGACTTCGACGACGACGATGATGATAATGATGGCGGCTTAGAGAGAGAGAGAGAGAGAGAAAGAAGGAGAGAGAGGAAGATAGAAAGAGAGGGCTGACCGTGCCTCAGCTGGAAGACTCGAGTAGGGATGTGTGAGGGCTTGCATAAATACGTACCAATGTGCCGAAACCACATGCGCCATTTTGAGCGGGGAAGTCTTTGTGAGCCTCGTGTGAGAGTCTCCTTTTGTTACTTATCGAGCTTTATCCATTGGTATTCGTTCATCGGGTGAGTTCATTTGAGATCTTTTGAAGATTTTTAATTGCTAGTCGTCTGAGAATTTCGAGATTATAACAGTTGCTACAGTTTTTGTCGTCTGCCCTTGTCTAGTCGGATTGTTGTAGGGTGAATTTTGTATCTTTATCTTTTGGTTAAGTTTCATAGTCATTCTCGCTTTGTCGGCAAGCATAAGATTTTTATTTGTTCACATGATGCACGATAGGTTTGGATGCATTATTCGAAATTCAAGCGCCAGTGAATGAATGAATTAATTAATTAATGTGATCTCACACGATGTGACTTGTTTGCTCGAATGAATTTGGTTCTGATGTCATCGTCTGTCTTTTTCGCCGATGATGGACCACCGTGTGAGCGAATTTAGGCAGCATGAATGTCGGTGCGACTTGCTTCCATGCCGGTGGAGTTTATTTAATTTTCCCCGGAAAAGTTGAACTTTGGCCCGAAGATAAGGCACTCCACTGTGCGTTACTGGCGTCGGAATTATCAAATGATTTCCAAGGCATTACATCTGTAGCACATGCTCCTAGACTAGATTGATTTTTGAGATAATTCTGGAAGCATTATTTTACAGATAATGCCGAATAATTGAGATGTCAAACATCCAACAAATGATCATT
The DNA here is from genome assembly GCA_021613335.1 of Whitmania pigra. Taxonomy (NCBI): domain Eukaryota; kingdom Metazoa; phylum Annelida; class Clitellata; order Hirudinida; family Haemopidae; genus Whitmania; species Whitmania pigra. Next base: position 1,976,167 of record JAJTWR010000398.1, on the reverse strand, counting down.
ATTTGTCTTGCTGGCAATTTAATGTTCCATGCTTTGGTGATGATTTGATTTATGATCGGATATAAATTACAATTTGCGTTGAGCAGCCTAACCTCAGCTAGCATTCTCAAAACTCTGGGAGAATAATAATCTACTGCCGCTGCGTTACTGTAACCTTGACACTTTTAAGTACGTCCGTGAACTTTATCAGAACAATTAGGTCATTTGTGATGGCCGAACCACTTGTTGCAAGTTCTCCATAAGTTCGTCATTCAAGATCTCAAAAGCACTCCGAACAGCCGCCATAAATTACCATATTCTGCAGCAAATAAGGAGCAGATGTGGATAAACTTTTATCTGTGTTTTGATTCATTAATTCGAAACATTGCCGGAATGCAATCATCAGCGATTACTTTTTTATTCTAGTTTTAGTCTATTTGCGCGCGGAACATTTTTTTTTTGCAATTCCACAGAGTGAGCAAACAATTTTATTTTATATGAAAAAAAATTAATTCCACAGTCGGTGAGAACTACAAAAATAAAGAGCGAGTTTAATCGATCTTGCAATTGGAGAACTTCAGGCTTTAATTTATTTTTAATTTATTCTAATTTATTTTTAATTTATTCTAATTCATTTAGCCTCGCGGACGCCTACCTTAATTAATGCATCTTCAAATTTTCTCAGCGTTAATGCGTTTGCGAAAGATATATTAGCATTAAGAGAGGCTAAAATAAGATTTACTGACCTCCGTGGTCTAATTTATTCTAATTGTATTAATTTAATTTTTTTAAAATTAATTTAATTAAAGTCTAAATACTAATTGCGTTAATTGAATTGAAATTAATTTAGTTAAAGTCTAATTTAAACTAATTGTGATAATTTAATTTAGTTTTAATTAATTTAAATGCGGCTTAAAAGAACAGCAACCCAATGACAGTTTGCATCTTCTCATAAAATTGCTTATTGATTCCACAGAAAGCTGCCAAAATGGGAGGTTGTTGTGGAGCTATGAAATCCTCCCACAAGTCCATGCCGGGAAAGGATAAACAGCCGCAGAGCAAGAGCAATACTCTCACCAGAAACTCGGAGTCAAAAGTTAAGAGCGACAAAAAAGTCGAAGCCAATGGAAAGACTCCGAAGAAAGACCAGGAAGAAAAAGTTGAAGAGAAGCGGCAAGAAAGTACCGACCTTGCCGGAGATGCCGAGGAAGTGAAGCTCGTTAACCCTTTCGAATCGGACGAAAAACTCGAGGACGACAGAGCGACCAATGGTCCCAGTGCCGTCGGAGTGTTGCTGGAAAATAAGGTTGCGTCCGATGATGACCTTGTCGTCAAAGCAGGTGAGATTGTTGAAGAAACCATCAGAAAGTCTGTCCAAGAAGAATGCTTTTCTGCCAAACCAGTGGTCGAAGTCGTTGAGCAGGAAAGACCGAAGGATGAAACTGCCGAGGAACCGGTTGCGGAAGTTGCAGAAGATAAGGTCCCAGCAATTGTAATGGAGACATTTCCAGGTGATGCTGAACAGAAAGAAGAAGTTGTCGACGTTCCTGTGGTGGAGGTGATTGAAAAAGAGGTCTCAACAAATGTCACTGAAACCGTGCCAGTTGATGCTGCCGAAGAAAAAATTCTAGAGGCACAAGAATCTCTCGAGGAACAGAAAGCTGAAGATTCCAAGAAAGTTGATGAACCAGTTCAAGAGCCTCAGCCACAGATTATGCCTGAAGAATCAAAAGAAGTTGAAAAAGCTCTTTCTGAAACTCCAGTGCCAGAATTGTGCCCAGAGCCATGTCAGACAAATGTTTTGGAAGGAGAAGTTGTCGAAGTTAAAAAAGACGAAGAAAAACAAGGGCAACCCATCCACGCTGAAACTTGTGAGTCGAGCAATGCTGAGGATGTTCAAGTATCAGAAATAAAAGTAACCGAGCCACTTGCCGAAGTTCCAAGCTCGGAAATGACCGATCAAATCATCGACGAGAAGGTCGAAGTTCAGCAAGTTCAAAACTCGGCACCCGCAGATTTGAGCGAAATCCAGGAAATGGAAACCAGCCCCCAACAGCAGCCAGATGCTCAAGTTTCTGAGAAGATGTCAGATTCTGGCGAAAAATGCTGCGAACACAAAAAAGTCGAGCCCATCGCCGAAGAAGCGTTGCAAGAAAAACAAGCCGAAGCTCTTCAATGTGAACAGAAAATGTCAGAAGAACCAGTGACTGAAAATGTCGATGAACAAAAAGAACACCTGCCCGTCGAAGTGGAAGAGGTTGTACCCGAGCCGATGATGTGCGTCGTCGAAGAATCGAGTCTGGGAGAAACAGTTCAACTCGATATTGCCCGACCGTGTTTGCTTGCTCCTCAGCTTGAAGAGCAAGTACCTGTTGAAAAATCTGAAACTGACCAGGAATTGAACGAGGAAAAACCAATTGCCAACACAAATGACTCAAACGTTGTTCAACCAGAAGTGGCTTCTGAGACTGAAGTTCTTGCCAACAACTCTGAAGTAGAGGAGAAATTGAGCCAAGAAAATGCACTTATCAACACAGATGTTAAACCAGAAGATATCCCTGAGTCATTAAGCGAAACTTCAAAGCTTGCTGAGGCTGATGATAAATCACAAGGACCTGAGACTGTTGCAGTTGAAGAATTGCCAGAAGAAATGAAAGCAACTGAAACTCTGGAAGCCAATTTGACACATTCACATCCTTGCCATCAGACACCCAACATCGAAAAAGAAGATCTTGCTGAAGTTCCTCAACCAGAAACCTGCCAAGTTGCCAAACAACAAGTCTTGCAGGTTGAAACTGAAGCCGAAGAAGTAACACTCCAGGCTGAACAATCGAATGAAGTCAATCAACCAAAAGAAGAAACTGAAGTTCCAGTTTCTTTTCCTAACGAACAGGAATCAACCAAGGACCAGGAAACAACTAAAGATGAACCTGAAGCAAGCAATGAAACTCCCACGGCTCAAAACGAAGAAACATCAAAGCCAGTCACCGAAACTGAAGACAGTGTAGAATCTGAAAACAATGTTCCATCAATGGCACAAGTTCCAGTCGAAGGTGTCGAACAATATTCGAACCAATTGGTCGAAGAAACTGTCGAGAATGTCCTCGGTGAACTTACGGTGTCAGTTTGCAGCGAAAAAGAACTGAAACAAGAAAAAATGAATACAAATTCTGAAACTACCGAGCACGAAGTTCCAGCCGAAAAGTGTGAGTCATCTTGTGAGAAGGCTGAAGTGCAGGAAATTAAGACTACATTAGAAAGCGGTACAACTCTTCCACAAGAAGAATCCCAGGATGATGTCGATGATGCTGAAAACCTACCTCCTCCCCCAGCCCCTGAGGAATTGATGTTCCCACCAAATGTTTCGCAGTCCGAAGGGTCGATGCCTTCCTCTCAGGATTCCCTTTCGCTGCCGTCTCCCCCAGGAGATTTGAATTGCGAGATTGCAATCGACGTTGAACCACAAATCGAAAACCACTGCCCTTCGGTCGAAGCCGAGTCGCTGCCCTGCGTCGAACTCAAGTCGGACATCACCTGTGAATGCTCGGCAACTGGAACCAAGGTTGAGGAATCTTTACTCCAGGAATCATCCAAATCTGCCAACAGTTCTGAACTGGAGTCAAAAAAAAATTAAATTCCCGTGCCTTAATCGAAAGATTGATAAGTTATGTTGCGAGTAAGTTATGTGTGAGATAACAATCAGTTACTTTCCAAGTACAACATATATTTTTAATGCAACATATTTTAGCAAAATCGAACGTATTGCTTGCGTGGACCACATTTTCACTACTTTGTTAGTGTATTAATTCAGAAATGGCGACGTTTTTGCTTTCAATGTTTCAATGAGATGGGTTGTGCTTCTGTTGTTGTCCATTGTTGATGGTAATGGGGTATCATAACATCATCTTGTACCTGTTTAATTATTCGAGCCAAATGGAATTGCAATTTTTGACTATTTTATTTATTTTTTTGAAAGCAGCAATAAATGGTGTTTGGTAATCGTGTTTTTGGTATTATTCTTATTATTAATTGACGGTGGTTTGAAATGTCTGAATCGAGCTTAATGTGTGCTTGTGTGTGTATGTGTGGTTTCAAATTACCAACCATTGCTCAGAAATCAACAATGAAACAAGCGAATATTCTAAAAGTCTCTAATAGCTGAGCAGCTGTTCCATATTTGACTGGTAGGTTTCAGAGGCTTGTAACAACACTAAATTTGCATCTTAAAACAAAACTAGTCTGCACTTTCATTATTCGAGTTCTGTTATTAATGTTTGTTAGGCAAATATTAATTTGAAATCATCTATAAAATCATTTTAATTTAATCAGAAAGCTACTCGTCTGAAGAATTTATTTTATTACCAACAGTGAAGGGATAATTGTCAGCTTTTGAGTCTAAAATTTTGTGATTGGCATGCTTACTTAAGCTTTTTTCCAATAATCCAATATCACTATAACTAAGCTAATCTCCTTAGGATAACTTTGCAATGGAAAATTCTCAAAGTTTCGTTGCAAATGCAATTCTAGCAATTTGATAGGAAGTCAAAGCAGCATACAGGGAAAGCAATGAAACAATTTTCTCGTCAAACTTTCGATTTCAAACCTACTGAACACTTATAAAATGTTGGAAATGAGTTTTTGTTGAGAAAGGCGGGAACTAGGGATCGTTTGATAACAATTAGCTTCACCCTGGCGACTAAAAGATGAAAAAAGTTAATGAAGAGACTGAAATTGAAAAACGGATTAGATTGTGGAGTAATGAATTTGAATTTGTTTTCAATGAGCAGGATAAGGACCGGATTTTGTAAATATGTAATTTGATGCCATTATCAACTAGATTCGGTTGCGTTGCCATAGGTCAAGGAATAAATGTAATTGTAATGCAATTGTAATAAATTGTAATGTAATTGTAATAAATGTAATGTAAGTGTAATAAATGTAATTGTAATAAATGTAATTGTAATAAATGTAATGTAATTGTAATAAATGTAATGTAATTGTAATAAATGTAATGTAATTGTAGTAAATCTAATGTAATTGTAATAAATGTAATGTAATTGTAACAAATGTAATATAATTGTAATAAATGTAATGTAATTGTAATAAATGCAATGTAATTGTAATAAATGCAATGTAATTGTAATAAATGCAATGTAATTGTAATAAATGCAATGTAATTGTAATAAATGCAATGTAATTGTAATAAATGCAATGTAATTGTAATAAATGCAATGTAATTGTAATAAATGCAATGTAATTGTAATAAATGCAATGTAATTGTAATAAATGCAATGTAATTGTAATAAATGTAATGTAATTGTAATAAATGTAATGTAATTGTAATAAATGTAATGTAATTGTAATAAATGTAATGTAATTGTAATAAATGTAATGTAATTGTAATAAATGTAATGTAATTGTAGTAAATCTAATGTAATTGTAATAAATGTAATGTAATTGTAATAAATGTAATGTAATTGTAATAAATGTAATGTAATTGTAATAAATGTAATGTAATTGTAATAAATGTAATGTAATTGTAATAAATGTAATGTAATTGTAATAAATGTAATGTAATTGTAATAAATGTAATGTAATTGTAATCAATGTAATGTAATTGTAATTAATGCAATGTAATTGTAATAAATGTAATGTAATTGTAATTAATGCAATGTAATTGTAATAAATGCAATGTAATTGTAATAAATGCAATGTAATTGTAATAAATGCAATGTAATTGTAATAAATGCAATGTAATTGTAATAAATGCAATGTAATTGTAATAAATGCAATGTAATTGTAATAAATGCAATGTAATTGTAATAAATGTAATGTAATTGTAATAAATGTAATGTAATTGTAATAAATGTAACGTGATTGTAATAAATATAATGTAATTGTAATAAATGTAATGTGATTGTAATACATGTAATGTAATTGTAATAAATGTAATGTCATTGTAATAAATGTAATGTAATTGTAATAAATGTAATGTAATTGTAATAAATGTAATGTAATTGTAATAAATATAATGTAATTGTAATAAATTGTAATATGATTACAGCCGACAATCTCAAAAATTTCTTGGATATTTACGATATTTGGACATTTATGGACCAGTGGAAATCGACGTGTCATCGAGTTTTCTGAAATTCTTTCCTGTATGAATTCATTTTACTTTGACGAGCATTTGGCTAAGTATTTCTGATTTCTCAATTATTAAGTTATTAAATTAAGTTGTTAAATTATTATGACCCAAATAAAATAGGTAAAATATCGCACTGACAAAGCAACTCTGGATAAAAAAAAGAGTTAATTCCACATTGACCAATACATCACCTAGTAATGGCTGATTCTCTTGTTTGTCAGCAATTTCTCTGCCACGGATGCGTGTCCCGTGAACGACTCCGTCACGCTTCGTTGGACTCGTTATCACAAATGAGAGGCCCACATGGAGCTAACTTGTCACTGACACGACATTTACCTACTCGAATGGTAAATAAAAGTTAAACTTATAATTAAGTTTTTATTTCTGGTTAAAAATTTTAAAGTTACCAGTGGAAAATTAGCGCAGGATATGTTAAACATTAATAATGTTTTTTTTTTAAATTTAATACAATAAAATCTAATCAATTTCTATATAAAAAATAATACATTAAATCATTTATCAATTATCAGTTATCATTACAGCAACATGTAGCTGAAATTTGCCATATTTTGTTCTGAAATTGGATTTATTTGCGGAGAAATTCAATGGATGAATGCATGCATAAATACAAACGGCACGTATAAATGTAAACGGCAAGGACAAGTTGAGAGCAATTCTATATTATTTTTATTTAAAAGAATAATCATCAAAAGATGTCTTAATATCAACGTGCAGATAATATATTGCACAATATATTTCAAATAATAATAAAAGCAATACATTGTCAAATTTTATTAATTACTTTAACAAAATAAACCGAGGTGACAATTTTGGTAAATTATTACAGAAATTATCTATAAAAAACAATTAATTTTTGAGCCATGTTTACGAGTCTTTGTAATGTTTTGAATAATATTATTGTGATGCTCTTTATTGTCCTCTATGGTGAGATAGTTTAAGTTTTTCTTTCTTCATTAAATTATTTTTTAAATTTAAAATTGTAATTTTTCAATTATATTTAATTTATTTACATTTGAGAATTGAAATGATAATGCTGATAATTATAGAAAATAATATTTAAACATTTATCTAATGGGATTGTTTCTAACAAATCATTCTAAACATGAAATAAAATACCTCTTTTAGCTTTTAAATCAATTTTATTTGATGTTGTTATCTAATTTGATTAATTATTTATATTTAAGTACATCCATTCTATATATTGAACATTAAATACAATAAGAATAAACAATTACAAGACGCAAATAATAAATTTAAAAAAACCTTAAAACAGTCACACAATTCAATTTCAATCCATCATGATTCAAGTTGAAAAAAAAATTGTTGTTGATGTCCAAATGCCGCCTGAAGCGTGACATTTCTTCCTGCGAATGGTCACGTGTTGGGGACACGTGTTTCGTCACACTCTACTGGACAAAGCTGCTCTATTTTTTACTGCCACTTCTCCGTGAAGCAAATTTACTTGAACACAGGTTGCTCTTGAATTACATCATTCCAGGTTAACTGTGGGAGAATTGGTCAGAAAATTGCATGCTTAATAATGCAGATTTAAAATTATTTTAAACTAATTAAATTGTTATTGTATTAATTAAATATCAACGCAATTATAATATTAATTTTTATTATTGAATAATTAAATTAACGAATTATTTCCAAAGGCAATTGTTACCTTATTGATTGATTAATTGATATTGTATTTGATAAAATTAATTTGTTGCTTAATTGTTATTATTCCTTCGATTTATAGTTAACTATTATTATTTGTTAATAAATCCAATAAATTGCGTCTAAATTAATGCTAATTTATTAGTAAATTGTTATAGTAAAGAAAAGCAATTGAAAAGTAATGGTTAATGAATATTTTGTATTAATTTATTAATTTAATGTGACAATATTAGTGAAATATGAGATAAAAAATGTCATTTTTTTTAACGTAAAAATTCCAGAAAGCGTTATTATAATTGCATTAAATATTAAATTTAAAATTTCAAGAATCGAGCGAGTCGAAAATTTTTAAGTTAAATGGGCGTGAAAATAAACGTAATGGTCACGCATCACCGATCAAGAAGTCTTGACATTTGAACTTTGAACCTTCTCAAATTTCAAATATTTTCGGGCTCTTCTCTGCCACTTTCAATTTCGGTATCAATTTTGAAGCGTTCAACTGTGACCGTAAAGAAATCGTATTTACAACTAGTTCAAATGATTGCTTTTACGATTCATTAGATTATTGATTATTTAATTCTTTGATTTATTTTACAGTTTAAATTGATGATAACTTTTTAAGAATTTTATATTTATACGGTTATGAGAACAATGATTGAAAATTAAGCGACTTCAAACAGTAAGCTTTTACAATACAAAAATGCAAAAAAAACATTAACAGAAAACTACTAGATTATTTATTATTTATAAACCCTATCAAGAATTTATTTATAAAATCTATCAATAATAAAATAATTTTCACAGGCTCCGAAGCAGGTAAAGATGAAAAGCGTCTGTTGGACTTGCTATTGTCAGAGGACAGATACAACAAACTTGAAAGACCTGTCCACAACGACTCGGAACCACTTGTTGTTTACTTTGGACTAACTCTCCAACAAATTATCGATGTGGTTCGTTGATTTAGTATAATTTTAATAACTTTTAACAATGAAATAAATATTAAATAATGAATATTTCGACCGATAATAAACAATTACTTTATTTCTTTAGTTATCTAATTGTTCAATCTCGGAATTATTTACAGGACGAGAAGAACCAAATAATTCATACGAATTTGTGGCTCAACATGGTTTGTGGAACTTCTTTTATTTCAAAAATGAATGTCAAAACATTTTTTCTCATTAAATTGACATTTCTATTTTTTGACATTTTTCTTATTACACTGACATTTATGTTTTTTTGACAGTTTTGACTCTAAAAAAAAATTTAAATAAAATAAAATAAATTACGCATCAAGGTACGAAAATTCATTGAATAATTTCAATAATTAATTAAAAGTTAATCTTGTTATTATGACATCTATAAGTATATCATTTCGTCATTATCACTATAATGATCACTAATTCATTATCAGTGTAAACATTGTATCAGTATTTAGATTGTGCTGACAAAGAAATTCATGGTTATTATAAATTTACTAAAATAAATAAAAAGTTGCTTCTTTAATGCGATTTATTGATCTTATTCTGCTTAAAAAGAAAATATGGAAATAAATAAATAATGAAAGACATAAAAATGACGTCATTGATGAATTACAGCTGATTGGGAGCAACTAATTAATTCGACCTTCCAACATTTGTTGTTGTTTTGATATTGCATATTCATTAGAATATTATTATTAATTTATTCATTAAAATATGAATACTATAATAAATATTAATAAATCTCGTTATTTATCTTTATATTGATTAATACCTAACTAATGTTTATGATCAATATTAAATTAAATAAAAAACTAAGAAATAAAAAACAACAATAATAACATAAACTTTTTTCACGTTAAATAAAGTAAACTCTGGATTTTTTAATTTTTTAAATAATATTTAATAATTTTAAATTTTCTCACAAATGATATTATAATATATTATTATTTTAAATTTTAAAATTGATTAAAGGCAGGTCATCCATTTTTCGCCTTTCTGAGCATGAAATTGTTGTTTTGCAGACCGTTAATACCACAAACATTTTTTGTAATTGTTTAAATGATTTCAAATAATTAAATAATTAAATTAATTAAAGTCGTATTAAATTTGCCATTAACATGTACAAAATAGAATTAAGGTTCATTAATTCAGCGTCTACTGTATAAATTAATGTCATTATTATTATTATTATTATTACTATTATTATTATTATTATTATTATTATGATTATTATTATTATTATTATTATTATTATATTATTATTATTATTATTATTATTATTATTATTATTATTATTATTATTATTATTATTATTATTATTATATTATTATTATTATTATGATTATTATTATTATTATATTATTATTATTATTATTATTATTATTATTATTATTATTATTATTATTATTATTATTATTATTATATTATTATATTATTATTATTATTATCTTATTATTATTATTCTTATTATTATTATTGATTAATAATTAATTTAACTAAAATAAATATATCAAGGTCTGGAACGACTCCAATCTTCGGTGGAACAAATCAGAATTTGGAGGAATTAAAAGCATTCGCATACCTTCCCAGTTGATGTGGAAACCGGATGTACTTATGTATAACAGGTAACTAATTGTTAATAATTATTAATTAACTAATTAATTATTAATAACAATAACGACACCGTTATTTAGTAATGACGATATTGTTAAAACAATAACATAATTAACACATTAAGATAATTTAAAATTATACAGCAGAGGTTAAATTCATTAACAGTAACAGTAATAGCATCAATTAATACCCAAATTTATTAATTTATTCAATTAATTAAATTACATATTAATCGATAATTTTTTTTCTAGCGCTGACGAAGACATCGACAGCACCTACCCGACGAACGTCGTGGTCGCTTCAAACGGCAGGTGTTTGTGGGTTCCACCTGGAATGTTCGCAAGCACCTGTAAGATTGACATCAGCTGGTTTCCGTTTGACGATCAACAATGTCAGATGAAGTTTGGTTCGTGGACTTATGACGTCACCGGGGTTGACCTTCAACTTCAGAACACCTCCGGCGACACTTCGACCTTCATTCCGAGCGGGGAATGGGAGCTGATTGGTTGGACATTAACATAATTAATGTTGAACAAGAATAATGATAATGATAATAATAACAATTACAGTAATAATAATAATAATAATAATAATAATAATAATAATAATAGCAAACTTTTTTATAATAATAATATTAAAATAATAATAATAAGAGATGATTAAGATGTATTCCATCTTATCGTAGACCTACCAGCCACTAGAAGCATCAGATCTTACGAATGCTGTCCTGAAGTTTATGCCGACATCACATTCACCATCCACATCAGGAGGAGGTACCTGTATTATGCATTCAACCTCATCATCCCGTGCATCCTCATCAGCTCCATGGCTCTACTCACCTTTACCCTTCCACCCGATGCTGGGGAAAAGATTTCTCTGGGTGGGTGGTAATTACGAATCGATGAGTTGTTATTATTAATGTATTAATTAAATTTAAATTAAGATAATTAATTAAATAAATGATAATTGAGATAATTTCATCAAAAGTTGATGAGCTTACATCGAACAAGCGCATCAGCCACATATCAACAACAAGGGGTAGGCTGAGTTGTAATCAAATCGTTCGTGGGAGCATTGAGACCCTGGAAATTTTGTCTTCGAAACCATTTTCGGTTTGCTCGCTCGTTAAGGAAATCAATTTCCGATGTTGTGTTTTCACGCTGCAGGCGTATGTTCTTGGATGAATTCCGTGCAATAGAGACATTTTTTCCGCTGGAGATGTCGATAAATGTTACTTAAACACTTATGATTTTAGTTTTTTTTGTATTTATAGTTTTGAATAAAAAATATATTAACCTCATAAACATGGAGTCACGGAAAATTCATCGCCTACACAATGAATATAAATTTTAATATGATAATTAAATATTGGAATTAATTTATTTCCAGGTGTGACGGTCCTCCTGTCACTGACAGTATTCCTGCTCCTCGTGGCTGAGACAATGCCCCCGACCTCTGACGCTGTTCCTCTGATTGGTCAGTCACTTAATTATATTAAAAGTATTTGATTGAATATGTTAATGCAGCTTATTAAATATGTTAATGTAGTCGATTGATTGATTACGTTAACTAATTTAATTATTTTCCATTTACAGCTTAACACCTTTGACTAAAACTTTAATGGCATTTATTAAAAAAAAATCTCGACTATTAAAAAATATTTTACTGGTTTTCGATTATTGATACGTGATGACATTGACGGAGGATGTCTTCACCAGCAAGCACTCACCATGACAACCGAGTTTCAATCAATCAATCAGTCAACCATTCAATCACGCACGAATGAAGTCTGGCATGACTTTTCTCTTTTTTTATTTATTTTTTATTTTTTCACAGGATCATATTTTGCCGGAATCATGTTAATGTGTTCCCTTTCCGTAGTGTGCACGGTACTTGTCCTGAACTTCCACCACCGGTCTCCCGATATGCACCAAATGCCGACTTGGGCACGTTTTGCACATTATTGGAGATTTTAAATCATTCTCAGTTGTGGTGTTTCGTTATTTCGTTTTTTTAATTTAGCTGTTTTTGTTTGTTTGTTAGATTTACTGATTTAGTTATCGAGTTATTGAAGATGTGAGATCTATATACTAATATAGGATTTTATTCTTAGTTATTATTATTAATTAAAATAAAAATAACAACATCTTTTGTTAATTTTTAATCTACATTAATACATCTGACCGTATGACAAGAATTATCAGCCCACAACATCCGCTATTTTTTTTAGGTGAGAGTGGGTGTTTGCAAATGGCTCGCTCGGCTGGTGAGGATGGAAAGAAAGGAGAGCCACGAGGGGGCCGAACAATGCCCGGAGAAAAACTGCCAGGGTAAGAAATCAAAACCACGCAAAAACCTATTCTTTGGAAAAAAAACGGGGAACGCCCACAGAAACGATTTCTCGAGTGTTTCCGCCTCTTCAAGTCGTTTCTTGATGAGTGACGTCAGCAATTTTCCACCATCCCCGGCTCTCGATTTTTCCAACTTCATCCGCGAAACGAGTTTGATGCAGCGGGAGTTTCCATTTGATTCTTCAAATATTTTCGGTTCGAAATTTGACGGCAGAACGACTGCGGCTGCGAGAATGTCTAGGAGACAAAGACATCACATCTTCCATCCGTTCAGTACAGCCACACCAGCGGGTTTTGAGAAATCCTTTTACTCTTCCCACTTTCCCTCCTCGTCGCACTACATGTTGGCCCAACTACCCAGTCCAACTAACTCGGAGGCATCCGTGTGGACCCCAAGAGATCCACCATCGATGGCTTACGGAAAGCACACCTTGGCCAACGTTTATCAATCTGTTAATCCAGGAGAATCCTACGAGAGGCCGAGAAAACGTCCACTCATGGAGGAGCATCTTTCGAGAGAGGCGACAGCTGAGCAAATTGGTCACCATTCGTCGGACCAATTGTTCGACAACTGTGCAGTCACAAAACTTTCTTCGAGATCAGTTTCAGCACCACCGAGAGCTTCATTGGCGAAGCAATCGCATGCATCTGGCGTCAACTCTACGGCCGCGCCAAGGGCATTCACGACGAGCAGAAACAAGAAAGCCAGGAAGACTTCCTTTGACTTTGAACGCACAATTCGAGAGCAACCAGTGACCAGTAACACCTTGTTGAAGAGCATTCTGGAAGAGATGAAATTTGCTACTGGCAGGATGAAGGCAGAGGACACTCGGTGCGATATGTGCAACGACTGGAAATTTGCCGCCATGGTAGTCGATCGCGCCTGTCTTTGGGTCTTTACCCTTTTCACGCTGGGTTCGACAGCCGTTATTTTCATCTCGGCTCCCAATGTCGTTCATTTCTGAAGAGATATTTAGAGTTTTTTCCGTGGAAGCATCAAGAATTTGTACCAACAGTGGATTACGTGGACTAATGCAATTTTTAATTATTAGTTTTCTATGTTGCTAATTGTTTTATATTGTATTAATCATTTATTGTAACTGAATGTTACGTCGACGCTAATCGAAACATGAGGGCTGTTTTTACTGTTCGATTTGATGAAACATTTGTGTTTGCAAACTTAGTATTTATTGCAATCGCATTATGGAGAGGATTAAAATGTGTTTAGCAAGTTTAAATTTAAAAAGATTTATTTCTTGATAATTGCAATTAAAGCAGAAATCCTTTTAAAGCATTTAATTTATAAAAATATTCTGAAAAATATCGAACTTTGAAGTGAAATTATGGATAAATAATTAATGATCGGAATTTTAAAATATGTCAAATTAATTTATATATTACATTATAATATTAATAGTTTTTGATGACACCAAGAAGAAAATAAAATTCAAATTTAGCATAATAATAAGAATAAAATGTCATCATCACAGTCACTAAATTTTGATCCCTATCGAATAAGGACAAGGAATTTGTAAAAGCAAGCCAATTTATGAAAAGTACTTTTACATTTACATCAAAACATTTGCGTCTTTTTTGATTTATTCTATTTAATGAATATTAATAAGTATTGAATATTATATTACCATTATTGAAAATGTACTTAATGCAATAAGAAAACCTAGACAGGCAACTTTATCTTCAAACATTTCCTTTCAATATCCTCTCAATATTTACATAAAATCACAATGAAGCTGTCGTGAAGGACCAATCCGTCAACAAATGGCATGTTTGGTCGTTGCTATGGTTTCAAGGAATGCTTCTGTTCTTGCGCTTGTTGCTTCAGAAGCAGGTGAATTGATCCAGAAAATAAAACTCGAACCAATGATTTGTACCGCTTAAAAATAAATTTCTGAAATCAAATATTTCAGTATTTAGATTCTGTGAATTCTAAATTATTTATAATATATATATATATTTAGGTATATTTAAGTAGTTTGTCTAGCGAATAAATGTTTACGTTGCTTCGATTAATTTTCATTAAATTGCGAATGTCACAATGTTGGATTGTTTTACAAGGAACAAACCAGTAGGTGAGATGGTACCTGCATTGAATATAAATTTGAAATTCAATTTGTAAACAAATATTTCAGTATTTACTCTCAGTTATTTTTAAACAATAATAACAATTAATTGAATTTTAATCGCATGTCGCATTAATTGCAAAATCATTGTTAACTGAATTAAATTCCAGATAAGTCGATAATTTATAAAATTATTCAGAAATTGAACGAATTCTCAGAGCGCAAGATGACGCTTACAATGAACAGTTCCAATATGCGGTTGGTTTTAAGTTAAATGAAAAAAATTAACTTAACTTTAATTAATGTTATTAAAATAACATCATTTAACTAACACATTGTGTTTTAATGCGTTTAAAATCATAGTGCCATTATCAACAATGTTTAATACAATAATTTTATAAAATTTTGCAGGTCAACAATGTTTAACACAATAATTTCATAAAATAGGTCAACAGCATTAAAACCTCAAAATACAACTTTCTGACCTTTCTTCCAAAGAATCTTTTCGAACAATTCACCAGGATCGCCAATGCTTACTTTCTTTTTCTTCTCATTCTGCAGGTGACGTTATGAATTATTTTTTAATTACTAAATTACTTAATTAATCGTCAATTAATTTTATTAAATTAATCTTTATCTGGTAAAATATTAAGTTTGCAATTTTATAAATAACTAATTTTTGAAATGAGATAATAAATGTATAAATTTGGTTAATTTAATTCGAATAAATTTTAAATCCAATTTCAGCTCATCCCTGTCATATCGTCCTTGACATTCGTCACCACTGTCATTCCACTGGTGGTTGTTCTGTCAGTGACTGCCTTGAAGGACCTCATCGATGATATTGTTGCTATTATTTTGTTAATTAATGTATTTATTATTTACTTTTCTATTATTTCTTTAATTAATATAATTAATGTTTATTATTATTATTGCTGTTATTTTGTTATTATATTACATATAATATTAATTAATTATTAATGCTAATTAATGTGCCTAATGGAAATTACACATTACAATATGTTAAGACATTTTTTACATTGAAATCAGTTAGCTTGATATATTAATATTTACTAATATTATCAATTTATTATGATAGGTCAATTTATCAATCAATTAATCAATTTGTTATGATAGGTCGAAACAATAGATTTCGTGCTAGCGACTCATCTAGAAGTTTAATTTCCTATCTCTCCCATTTACTAATATATTTAGTAATAAAAAACATAATTTTTTTAAATAATTATTAATAAATTGTACTTAATTTAATTTCAGCAACGACACAGAAGCGACAGGAAGATCAACAACCGCAAGTGCCATCTGGTGAGAGCAGGGAGACTTGAAGAAGTTTTTTGGAAGAAAGTAAAAGTTGGCAATGTCCTCAAAGTCTCAAACAATGAGTTGATACCGGTTAATATTTAATTTATTATTTCATTACGAGTTAGTATTTAATTTATTATTTCATTACGAGTTAGTAATTAATTTATTATTTCATTGCGAGTTCATATTTAATTTATTATTTCATTACGAGTTAATATTTAATTTATTATTTAACTGCCGGCTGTTGGTATTATGTTTTTTATGCAACATTATTTGTAATTATAAATATTTATTACTGTACCGTTTATTACTATTTATGATTGATAATATTGTTAGTACAACAAGCATTTTATTATTATTTCATCATCAGGCAGATTTGCTTCTTCTGACATCCAGCGAGGCGAGTGGAATTGCTTTTGTGGAAACTGCAGATTTGGATGGGTAATTAAATATTCAAAATCAATGATTACATGGGTAATTAAATATTCATAATCAATGATTGGTAATTAATTAATTATTCTACAAAAATATTCATTAGAAATGTTTAAATTTTGATTTAAATTTAATAAACGTTTTTAAAACTTCTTTAATGTACAAATAAAGTTCGTTTAAGAAATGAATAAATTAATACTACATTTAACTTAAGATTAATTTATATGCCAAAGCGCAATATCCAAAAAATTTACATGGTGTATTATAATAAGATAAATTTAACAAATATTTATTTCTATCTTGAAGTGAATCAAACCTGAAAAACAGACAATCAGTTCCGGTCACTTCGTCCATGGAAAATAATTTGATTGCCTTGACAGAATTTAACGGTTAGTTGAACTTTGAACCGCGTATGAACTCATGCGTTTATAAAGTCGTAACTTACGACTTAACGATGGCAATAAATGTGATCATCATGTTTAGAAATTTTTAAGTATTTAAATGTTTTTTTTAGTACTGATATCACTATAAAGATATCAATGATAATTGTCATAATATTTATTTATTATTTTGTCGATGTTAATGTCGTTACTAATTTCATTCGAGTATTTACCTTTACATTTAAAAATGTTAAGTTAAAAATTAACAGGTGAATTTGCTAATGCAGGCGAGGTGGAATGCGAGCCTCCGAACAACCGAATCAACGATTTCCAGGGAAGGATGACCTGGAAAGGTCAAAGGTTGGCCCTGAACAAGGAAAACATCCTGCTGAGGGGTTGTGCCCTTAGAAACACAACTTGGATCTTCGGGGTTGTTCTTTATGCAGGGAAGGATTCCAAGCTGATGATGAATTGTGGAAAGACCACTTTCAAGAGAACGCACATCGATCGGCTCATGAACCAATTTATTATAAAGGTTAAATTCTGTTAATAAAATATTATTTTTAAGTGTTTAGGTCTCAGTTAACTGTTGCAAAAATAATTTGAGGTAAATGGTAAGTATGAAAATATTGTGTAAATGTAAATAGGGGTAATAAAAATAACAATATTGAACGGAAAATTGTCAAAGGAAAAGTTGTAAGATATTTTAGCCCAAAATTGTAATTATAAACAAAAAAAAAGATTGTTTTAGTATCCTGAAACTTTTAATCTTAATAAATTAACATCATAACTTAATCGATTAAAAAAATTAAAATAAAAAAAACATTAAAATTAAATTTAAAAAAATAAACAATTTACTTTACTAACTTAATCTTGCAATTTAATTCTATTTTTTATTTCTCACCCAAAGATATTTTTCTTCCTAATCCTGGTGTGCCTCGTCTGCTCAATCGGCAGTGGAGTGTGGGAAAGCCAAAAGGGCTTCTACTTCCAGACATTTCTTCCATGGCCCGAGTTCATTCCAGGTGGCAGTTCAAATTCAACCAGTTTGCAAGTCGCTGGTGGAGCCTCTGTCACTGCGTTGTTGGTTTTCCTGTCTTACGTAATTCTGTTCAATACTCTCATACCCATTTCTCTCTACGTTAGGTGAGCGAGTTTGTTGAGATTTATTGTCGATTTGAATTTACGGAGATTTTGTCCTAGCTGAATTTATTTTATCTTTTTGTAGCGCAAATGAAAGTGAATATGAATGCAAGAATGATTGAATATGATTTTTTTTACAGTAATGTAAACATCACGATACAATTCCATCCGTAATATTGACATTTGTCAACTTCCATTCAAATTTGCTTTTTTCGTTGTACCCTCGACACTCATTGGGTTTAACTAAATTTAATAAAGCTACAAAGCAGGGATACAAAGCATTTCACGACCAAATACAAAGCCAAGCTCCAACAAAGCAAATCGCTTCTTTACAAACCTCCCACAAGCATACAAAAACCTGATTTCTTGCAGCAATAAGTCATCCAATCCAGCTTATTTTGGCGCTTTTGCCGGCGTCAGCCTAATCCAGGTTTAATCTGCACCTACATTCACTGGATGAGAATCCATTTGTGCCATCATTCTTTTGCACTTGTTGCTCGTTTCAAGTAAAATGTTTTAAAAATTCAGTGCGTTGTTGGTGTAAATTTTG